>AWUE01018374.1:0-32277 GCA_001974825.2 Corchorus olitorius | reverse complement strand
GAGTAATTATTAGTCGAATTCGTATTATATATTTTGGGTGGTTTTTACTTTACTCTTGAACTCTTCTTTTTACCCTTTTATTTTGTGTCCCAGCCCCAGGGCCAGAAGGTATTAGCTTTTGTCCATCACTTTCGTTGCCGGCTCCATTTTTACAACTTAATTGTATCCTAGCCACTACATCTACATTTGCAATTGCCTTTCCTTTTCATGCTTATATTATGGCTTCCACGTGTCCAATTTTTTTTGTTTATACCGACACCAAAAATATGCTCCTAATTGCTCTACAATCTACATATTCATCTCCTGTTCAATATCACCTCCACGTGTCAATTTCATGTTGAAACTGGAAACTTCCATCTCTAGGTACATTTACAATCACAGCACATGACAAGTATATATGCCCGCGGGACACCACATTCTAATGCAACTTCGATCACCTAGATGATCATATAATTAATAATTAAAATAAAGAACCTTAAGCTTTGCCCATGGAATTGTTATATATGCATGCATTTACATGAATTAAATTCAGACACCCCATAAATATATATAGTATATATATAAACTGTAGCATGTTTATAGTATGTTTGACCAAAATTGAGAGGCAAAAAGTTGATGGGAGAAAACTGTATATTGAGGAATTGAAATAATACATAAAGCATGCATTGCATAAGGCGATATTAGGATTTAGGATATAGTACAGGAAACGCCCACCAAAGCAAATAGGAAATAGTAGCGCCTCTCAAAACTCAAACCCACTTTGTTCCCCTTGGCCTTCCCTCTAACCCTTTCTTTCTCTTCAGGAGACAACGTGGAACGTCCAAGTCTAATCTCTGACTTCTGTCTCTCACCGGCCCTTTTACTTTTCTTCTCTCATCTTATTTAAATCTCCTCTTTTTCTTTTGTCTGCACACAGGGGGCCAGGGGGTAATTTCTTGACTTTAATTTTACCTCTACTTTTTCTTCTTTTTCACCTTCCAAAATTACTTATAAATTCTCTCTCCTCCACTCCTCCTTCTCAACAATAATATTCCTGCTCAAGTGCTCATCATATATATAGATGTGTATTCCTATTATGTATGTATTATATATTGTATATAAATAAATGTGTGTGTATATATTATAATTATATAATTAAATTTGTGTCTCATCAGTCAGTCTTAGACTTAGTTGCCAAAGTACAAGCTAGGCAAATCCTCCACTTAATACTTTATAGTTTGTTGTTTCCGGCCTTTTTCTTTCGAAAATCATGACAGACCCAGCTTGCTCCAATCTCTTCTCCGGGTGCTTCAACTTCATGCCTCTTAATCCCCACTACACTTGTTCTTTGGCTACTTCTTCAAATCATCCAATTAACCCTTCTTCTCTACCGCACCCAAACACCATAATCTTCAACAAATCTTGCAATATTCAAGGTCAAACTTGCTCGCCTCCCCGCAAAGAAGCCCTCCCTCTCATCAATTATCTGAGTCCCGCAAGGCAAGAAGAGACTGAACCCTCAGGCAGCTCCATGGAGGATATAATTGATCATAGGAACACCAAATCTAATACAGAGGCAAAGCTTGATGCCGTGACTGTAGCCCTACACATAGGACTACCCAGCCCTAGTAATTCCGATCTCATCAGCTCCTGCAGGAGGCTCTCTCCGACTCCGTCTCCGTCTCCGCCTCCGCCTCCGCCTCCGCCTCCGCCTTCTGTAGATGTAACGGACAAATTAGGAGAGAATGGGAGTGCAGTTTTAAGCAAGGGACAGTACTGGATTCCTACCCCAACCCAGATTCTGGTTGGTCCTACACAGTTTTCATGTCCTGTCTGCTGCAAGACCTTTAATAGATACAACAACCTGCAGGTATGCGTATGCCTCAATATTGCATTTGCATGAGACACCATCCGCGCTAAATTTTCCATTCCCCCCCTTAATTATTTTATTGCCATAGTCTTTTCTTAATCTGGACTCTAAACCCTCCTTAATTATCCTTTTAGTAGTTAATGTTTCAACTTTGAGTTTGAAGTTTGAAGTGATATATATGATTATAAGCCTTTTACATTAGTTGATCTTTTTGTCTAATATATACTTCACCTTTTGGTGTTTTGGAGTTCCTCCCTAAATACTAGATGTACTATCTTTCTTCTCCTTTTTTCTTAGTTAATTATCTAGCGCTAACTAATTGGTTTAATTAGGTGTCTATTACAATTTACAAAGTATGACCGGATATTGAGTGATTAACACCCATAGGCCATACATATATATAATCGTCCGTCGTCGGACCAAGTGAAGCTCAAGTCAGTAGCTTTTGGTCTGTCTTAAGTTGATTAATTAACTATAATCATGGAAATATTAATTGATCCTTGTTGTAACTTTGAAGAGTGTGCAAAATCCCTGACCCTGATGAATTGCACAAATAGGTTAATGTGGTGATAAGATTTGCAGCATTCCCAGGCTTTAAGCTGATCATCTTTTGAATGCTCCAGACTTTATATATAAAACTGTTTGCACAGTAAAATTTACAAAGTCATCTGCAAAAGAACACGGTGAATCATGCAGATGACTTTGCATCCGAAACAGACAATAGTATATCTGACACCATGAGCCTGTATAATGTTACAAATTCCCAATGAAATTGTATATAAGACCTTAATTTGAAAACTGTATCCGAATTGTTTGTTTAATTTGTAGCTAGGGTTTAATTACAAGTACTCGTAGTCGTATATATATAGCTAATTGAATTAGATGAGGGTGCAAGTACAAACTTAATTGTCTCTTAATTAATTAAAGCTGATGCTTGAGAAATTGTCATATCACATATATATAGCAATTAGTAGCTTGAATATTAGTCATTGTTAGAATATGATCATAGGATAGGAGTAGTAGATAATTAAATATATATAGAATGAGTAATATTTAGTGCATGCAATTAATATTAATATATACTAAAAAAATTTAAAATTTGCAGATGCATATGTGGGGGCATGGATCTCAGTACAGAAAGGGACCAGAGTCTCTTCGAGGAAGCCAGCCAACAGCGATGCTAAGACTGCCATGCTATTGCTGTGCAGCGGGGTGTAAGCACAACATCGATCACCCAAGAGCACGGCCTCTCAAAGATTTCCGAACTCTCCAAACGCACTACAAAAGAAAACACGGGATTAAGCCCTTCCTGTGCAGGAAATGCGACAAGGCCTTTGCCGTCAAAGGCGACTGGAGAACTCATGAGAAGAATTGCGGCAAGATTTGGTACTGCATTTGTGGCTCTGACTTCAAGCACAAGAGGTCTTTGAAAGATCATATTAAGGCTTTTGGCTCCGGTCATGCCACTTTTGCCAACCCTTCCAGTTCTTTTTCTTTAGAAGAGGATGACGATCCCACTTCAGAATTTGACCTTGATTAATTGTGAGTAGAGGCAGCTACATTATTATATATATATATTAATTAATTCTCCACAACCTACTTAATTACCCTCTTTTTTTTAATTTATAAATTACTACTTATAATTATTAGACAATTAATTATCTGGTATATGTTTTATTTTACTTGTATAATATATTTACCAATAGCTGCTTCGATCCTTTTAATTCCCTTTTCCTTGAAATATATATATGGAGATGTCTTATTTCATGGCCAGTTATATATATAATATGATCAGTCTTTCTATGTCTTGCTCCAGCTACTATATATATGTAGTTATATATTTTGTTTACCTTGCTTTCACTTAATCTCTAAATCCATCAACTTCAAACCAATACCAAATGCATTTTTTTACCAAGAAAATTGTACCACATGCCTGGATACTATCTATATATTTGTGTGGGTATATGTATATATTATTAAATATTGCACTAGCTATAATAATTAATTAGTTTTCACTTTTTTTGTTTGAATAAATAATAATTAAGTTTTCACTAATTCTATCTTCCAGCACAATTTTTTTGTATATCTATGCGCTATATTCATTTTTTTAATTGTATCCTATTCAACTTTATTTATATATGCATATGTATATATAGTTGATAATAATTAAGTTACCTGGATTTAGGGGGTTATTTCAAAACAATTTGGGTTTTTTTGGTTGAAGTAATTATATTATTCGCATATATGATATATATGAAATGTGACCATTTAGCCACTCTTAAGTTTGATGAAGTCGGCTGATATCCAGCCTTTATTTTGCACCAAAAAAAAAAGTTTGATGAAGTTCATTTTTATCGATTTTATCACATCTTATATACTATACTGTGGCAAATGATTTTTTTTTTTGGCCAGCTGCGGCAAATGATGATAGATTTGATTTTATATATATTTACAATATATAGCAAGTAGAGGAACGTCCTCGATGGCCAAAAAAGAAGAGGAACATCCTCTAATTAAGCTACATGAATAATCTTTCCATATTCATATGTCCACAACTAAGGCAACGTTGAAAGTTTCTTCTTCTGCTTCTTCTTTTGTAATATTAAAGTTAAACAAGCACATACAAATTAATTATGTGCCACATTCGTAAATATATATTTTCTAGAAGGCATATATCAAAAGAAAAAGGGTTATATGCTACTTGTGTATAATATATTTTGATTATATTATTATTGTCAAACACTGTCGATCTATCCTCCAAAAATGGCATGTATTTACTGAAAAACTTTGAAGGGATCTATCAATTTTAATTTGTGGAGTCAAATTATTAAATCAATTAATATACATTGTTACTAACTTACTAATGCAAAAAACTTTAAAGATCCCGAAAATTCGAGGTTTGTAATAACTAATTATGTTGTAGTATATAATTTTGTTTTTTATTATTTATTTTACTCTCACTCGAGCAATCAGTATTTCAATTTTCATGTAAGGATGATTAGTTAGTTGTATAATATGTATGGAGTATGTGTTGAATAATAAATCGATGGCTGAGAATTTTTTAAATGTGTTTGGAAATAAGATGGCACTATAGACAGGGCCTTGGATAAAATTAAACGGGCCGTATTTATGGTAGTCTAAAAAAGTTATGGGCCGAGATAAGCTTGGCCCTTGAAGAAATCTGTTACTAGTAGGATTTAGGAATTAGCCAGAGGCAGTGGGGACAGAAAGAAAGAAAGAAAACAATTAACAATCCGGCCATCTGTGTGTGTTTCTGCCATGGCTTCGGCCTACAGCATTCCTCAAAGCCTTGCCCTTGTGTGCAAAATTAAGTGCGAGGCTCCTGAAAGAAAAGCAAATACTAATACCAGTAGTAATATCCCATTCCCAGCAAAGAAGCGATGCTTGAGATGCAAAACCCTTTACCTCGACACAGATAATTCCCCTACTGCATGCTCCTTCCACGGCCACGCCAATGGTATCTCTATATATCTTCTTCTTCTTTTCTTTCTATCTCTCAACTGGAATTTCTCTCTCTTCTTCCACCTATGCCTTGTTTAATTACTAGTATGGATAAATTAATTATTAGGATTTCAATTCAACAAGGTTTGCAAACTTGGGTTATCCTAATTTCTGGGACTTGGTTGGTGGGGTGGGGGAAATACATCAACCAACTGAACTGATGGATGCACTTGCTTTTGCTTAATTCCCCTTTACCCTTTAATCAATTATTATCAAATTGATAGATTTGGCAAAAAGCATGCTGGTCATGAATGGTAGAACACAGTAGCTTTATGATCAATTAGTGACACAGAGATATATATTTCTTTCTTTGAAAAAAATATATGAGTCTTTCTAATTAATTTCCTTTACTTTTCTTAATTAAAAGGCAAATATATCATTCCAATTTGCCTTTCTCAGTAGTGAGTACATCTCTCATTCTCACACAATCAGGGGATGCACCAGGAATAATCAGTTCATTTACACAAATAAAAATAGGACTTGTTCATTGAAGAAAGAATATATATCTTCAGAGAGTTTTCGAGGGCAACACATCTGTTAAAAGTGGAGCAGAGGTATATATGCAAATTCCAAATGTTTTACATTAATGATTGCATATAATTTGCAGGGGAGAAAGGACTATTGGCATTGGCTCCTCCGCACCAGGGGATTGATGGGGACTGGACGGACCGCTCTGGAGTCATTGTGTACAAATGGAATGACGAAAACAATAGACCAAACACTGGACGTGCCAATTGGAAAAAAAGATGGAGCTGCTGTCAAGAGTATGATGAAAATGCACCACCTTGTAGCCGTGGATGGCATGTCTCATATGATGATGGCTTCACTTTATATTAGAAGATTATAGACATCTTATATATTCTGCTACTGCTCTGCATCTCATTGTTAATTATAGTGATCAATAAACAACTCTTTAATTCTCAGTCTTAAAGAGCTTTTTCATGTGATTTCATCAATAAAAATTTCATCAATAAAAGCTAGTACTCCTAAACACCTCTAATTAGGAGGGCTCTCACTTTGATTGAAAGGCTTCTTTTCCAAAACATGTTTTTGTACTGAAGAAACAGAATGTTCATGGATGCTGCCTAATTTTAGAGAACTGAATTGAATCAAACAAAGATCATTACATACTACAAGCAAACAAGATTTTCAAAAAAAAAAAAATTAGAATTATGCTCACTGCTCACTGGGCTTGGCTTGTTCAAAAGTAATGTGGAATAACAGGTATACTCCATTAAACAACTGCACACGATCGAGATAAATATATAATTGATCTACATTTAACATGATTATTATTATTATGTAACAAGTAGTACTATAATATCCCTCCCAAACTCAAACTCAAACCCAAACCCAAACACAAACCCTGGGGGTCCTAGGGCTGGAATTGATCAAAAATTATCCAACAGTCTTAAAGGAGTCATGAATGTGCCTCAAGGTGTCCTCATCGCGTTTCCACTCCGGCGCAGGTGCATTAACAAAGTGAGCATAAAGCTTGTTCTTTGCACAGGTAACCGCAATCAAACTATGCTTACCAACACCATCGATCTCGTAAACATAATAAAGCTGTCCATTTTCGTCCTTTTTCTCCTCCGAAACCAAGCTGTCAGCCCCAGCAATCAAATCCTGCAACTCCACATCAGATAAAGCCAAGTTGTTCAAAATCACATCCTTTGGAGCCAACTGTCTGAACCCAGCCAAGAAGGTTAAGTACTCTTTCTCTTGTTTTTTCTTGGGATTGTAGAACTCGCTGTCGGTCCCGTTGGTGCCCTTTTCCACTTTCGAAACTAAACGTTCTTTCCACCCTTCTGGCACATCGTACACGTATTCCGCCGACGCTTTCTTGTCCGAATTCCCGCCATACCCCCCATAGTTGGCAGCGCTAGCGGCGGTGCCGTAGTACACTTGGTATGTTGACGGTTGAGCAGCAATGGATAAGGGAGGGGAGATTAGGAGTGTGCTAGTGGCTAATGCAGTGGTTAGAGCAGTGGGTAGTAATATTGCTTTTGTGGACAAGATTGAAGGCGGCGGTGGCTTGGCCTGTGGGGTTTTAGCGGTGGCGGTGGCGGTGGAGGAGACGATGGATGAAGGAGAGAGTATAGTGGCCATGAGAATCGTTGTTATTGGAGGATGTGGTTTCCTGTTAATAGTTTAATCTCTCTCTCCAGATTTTTCTTATCCATATCACCTATCAGGCTATCACTTGTCTTTTTCTTCTTTTTTTTAAATTTTTTTTGGAAGAATTCCACTTAGGTGTATTCAAATATAAAATAATCAAAAATGGATGGTGATACGGTGGAAAATTTTCAATTTTGATGTAATGGAAAATATTATCACTTTTAAATGTATTGGACAATTTTGGTGCGATATAATGGACAATTTTTTTTTTGGTTTTCACCCAAAAAAAAAGAAAAGAAAAAAAACAGATCTGAAACGAAAAAAACTGAATTGCTAAACACCGTCCCCTTTTTACTTATCACCGCCCCCCTTTTTACACTTTTGCCCTTTCTTCATATTTTCTTCAAACTTTCTAATTTCAAGAACGCTCAAGAACATTTCTAATCTTCAAGAACGCTAAAGAACGTGGAATAACCAAGAACTCCGGAAATGGATTCAAACGAAAATTTATAATTAATAATTAAAAAAATAAAAAAAATAACCAGTGCCGCCCTCCTGGGACGACATGACCATAGTGGTGCCGCCCTCCTGGGGCGGCATGACCATAGTGGTGCCGCCCTCCTGGGGCGGCATGACCATGGTGGTCCGATTTTTTTTTTTTAAATTATTAATTATAAATTTTCGTTCGATGGCGAATTCACTTCTGGAATTCTTGGTTATTCCACGTTATTTAGCGTTCTTGAAGATTAGAAATGTTCTTGAGCGTTCTTGAAAATTGCAGAGGATTTGAAATTTTGAAAATAAAACAAAGGGCAAAACTGTCAAATGGGAGGCGGTGACAAGTAAAAATGAGACGGTATTTAGCAAAACCCCGAAAAAAAATGCCCCTTCAACACAAAAAGAAAAAAATTGAAAGAATAAAAAACCCCCAAAGCTAGGGTTCTTTCTCACTGCCATCACCGCCTCCTTACCTCGCATCGCCGCTAGTCTACCTGCAACGGCTTCTTCCATCGTTAAACTTCTTGACTTCGATTGAGTCTAATCAAAAGGTGGAACTGTTGAAACACCGCTTCCACCATTTAGAGGATCGACAATGGTATCAAGGTATTGGAAATTAGACCCAGAGTTCATAATAAGAATGGTGCCAGGAGTGGGTTCAAGAGAGCCAAAAAGGCTTGTTTCTTCAGCCATGGAGACAACACTATTTATTCTTGCAGGTTCTTTATTGAGGGGTCAATGATGCTTGAAAGGCAAGTGGTTACTATTTGTGTTGGAGAATATGAAAAAATATGAAGTTAGGCTAATATCTTTCTAAACTTCTTCCATAGATTTCTTTGTTGCAGATTGGAGGTTTGGGAAATTTGGAGATGGTGGTGAAAAAGATGCAGGGGATTTGGGGTTGCGGAATAATTAAACGTTTTTTTTTTTTTCTGTGTACTGATGTTGAACCGGTCGGACTGTCAGACCGTCGACCAGAGGCTTGGACGGTTGCCCGAGTCGGTTACAAAAATCATGATTTTTTCTGAATTTTTTTGTTTTCTAATTTAGAACTTTTCTGTTATGGCCCACTGCCACATGGCTAGAAATGTTGACGTGGAAAGCCACGTCAGCAATTTTTACAGATGTTAGTCACTGTCCGTCGAGAAATTATTAGGTGGATCGGGTTCACCACGTCATCCATGGTCCCGACCAATAAGATCTTGACAAGTCAGATTTCTTCCTAAAATTTAGGCACAAATTTAGCACCAGGTTTAGCCCCTAGTTTCACTAGATGAGATTTACAGGGTAAGTCCCTAATTTTAGGACATTAATTGGCTAGGGTTTTAGAAATTGTAGGAAAAACTCTGATTTGTCAAAATCTTATTGGTCGGGACCACGGATGACGTGGTAGACCCGGTCCACCTAATAATCTCTCATGTCCGTCCAAAAGCGACCAGCATGGTTAACTTCTGATAGCAAAGGGAATTTTTTTGCCCAAAAAAAAGATGAGAGATTTATTTATCCCAAAATAAAAAGGTAAGGGATTTATTTGGTATTTAAGCCAGTAATAATTTAATAATATCCTCTCCTTTTATGTTTAGTTGCAATTAAAATTAAAATTAGGGTTTAAGGTGTCCTAAGAGGTAAATAAATGAGGGCAAAGACGGAAGTTCAAATGAAGAAAGGGCATTGAGAGAGGTGGGAATGTTAGATAAGCTGGGTTAGAGGTGGGAAAGAGATTCCCACAATTAAATGGGTCAACATTTCCACTTGAATGACAATGTCATTCCCACCTCCCAAATTCATCTGGAAACCAAACGTGGCAATCTTTCTTTCATTGGGCAAATTTGCAAGTGGGAATGAAACTTCCTCCCAACCAAACGCCCCCTATCAATAGATTTTGCAATGACTTTTAGAACAATTCAAACTAAACTAGCTGCTCCCACTATTTTCTTTTTTTATCTATTATTAGGTTTTTTTCAAGGTTTTTTTATACTCCTCCCAATCATTTAAGGGGATGAGGAGGTTGATTTCATATCTCGTCTTATTTATTGTTCCTTTGTTCATAATAATCTTTCCAGATCTGTGAATCTGTTGGGTTATTTGAGTTTTTTAGTCAGTTTATTAGACACAGTCAGTGTGTCTCCGAGTTTACATATATTAAAAACAGACAGTTCATCTTAGTTTCGACATGATTTTACTTTATAATCTACTAGATAATCAAGGGGTTCTCGAATCACTCACATTTGTGTCATTTTTGAAAGTTTTATGTTGACACAAAAATAAGAACGAAGAGGTGTCACACGTGTCAGAGACTTATGAAGAAGGGTTGAAACTCCAAATCATCAAGATGACTCGTATCGGAAAGCGAAATCAAGATTTAAATGCGAATGATGAATAATTTTTCAATTTATTGTAATTTATAGTACCTATAATGTAATTTCATTTATATAAATGAAAATTACATTATTTTTCTTTTAAAAAAAACAATTCAAACTAAATTATCATGTATCAATTGTAGATGCCCCAATTTATTCACCTGTTGGCATGTCCATGAAGCCAAATTCAAATTTGCACACATATTTGCCTCCCATTAAATCAACCTCCTAATTTCTAGTCTATATAGCATTTATATTTAATTAAATAATTTTTTTATAATAATAATAATATAATTTCCAATTTCTAACCAAAATAAGATAAAGGACAAGGGGCCTTCTAGGTAATTAAATCCAAATCCCTGGGCCCTTTGCACGGAAAACTGACCGCCAAAAAAACCCTAGGTATCGGTATGTATGTTGGTTACAAAATCAAGACTCTGAAAAGACCCCTTCAATTTCGCTGCTCCTCCTTTTGTCAGCTATCATTCAAATTGGAATTGAAATTGAAACGGATAAATTTCTTGATTCTTTTGATTTGCTGAAACGATACCCTTTCACCATGCCTAAGAGGTAATCGCTATTTCTTTTTGAAGGATTTTATAAATGATTAGTATCGTTTTTTTTTTTTTGAGGAATTGGGTATCTATTTTCTGTATGAATTAAATCCGTAATTTTTTTCCCTATAAAGCTTGTTTATGTATCTGATGATGGTTCTTTTTTTTTGAAAATCGAATGTATTTGATGATTTATGATCTCTATATTCATATATCCGTTTGAGGCTTCAATTCCAGGTTACTGACCGTTTGTCTTCTTGCTATCGACTTCTGTTTCTTTTCTGAGATAATCTAGGCTAGGCTTATTATTATCATTTAAAAGTTAGACAGTCAGGCTATCCTTTGAGGGTCATATTGATATATATTTATTATTATTAGTTCCGAAATTTTGTAGGAAATGGAAGAAAATCTTTGTTCTTTTTTCTTTGGCACCAGAAGAAAATCTTTGTTTAAGCCCTCTCTTTATGAATGAAACTGAAAAATTAAAAACTGCTTGGTTGGTTAGTTTCTTTTGCACCTAAATATTGGGATCATGTCTTGAAATTGCTCGAATTTGGGTTAATTTACATATTTCCCCATCTAAAAATCTGGCTGTTCAGCCATAGACATGTTTCTCCTGGCTTCCATTTTTTGGCACATTATGTCTGGCTCTCTACTGCAGGTTTTTTTAACTTATAAATTGCTTATTCATTCCAGGGTTCTCTGTAAGTTCTTTGCTCATGGAGCATGTCTCAAGGGGGAGCACTGTGAGTTTTCACATGATTGGAAGGATCCTCCAAATAATGTAGGAAGTTTTTACTTTATCTTTTCTCGTATCCATCTACCAATTGGTGATGCTTCTTGGTTACCTTATTTTTCTGACTTGCTCATTGCAGATTTGCACATACTATCAGAAAGGAATTTGCTCTTATGGTAGTCGGTGTAGATATGAACATGTTAAGGCTTCGCAATCAGATTCATCTGCTTCATCTTCATCAATGGCGCCTCATCAATCTCTGACCTCAGATTCTGTTCCTCTAGATCATACTTCAACGAACAAAATTGTTTCTGCCGAATGTCCAGGTTCCAGTAGAACTTTCCTTCCTCCCATTAAGCAAGCTTGGAATTTGGAATCTCGGCATCATGAGCTATTGGATAATGGTGATTTTGTGGGGTCAAGGAGTGTTAATCCAGCTGAACATTCCATCTGCTCATTTGCTGCAGCTGGTAATTGTCCCCGTGGAGAAAAATGTCCTCATATTCATGGAGACTTGTGTCCCACCTGTGGAAAACATTGTTTGCATCCTTTCAGACCTCAAGAAAGGGATGAGCATATAAAAATGTGTGAAAAGAAGCAAAAACACCTGGAGGCATTGAAGCATAGTCAAGAAATAGAGTGCAGTGTTTGCCTGGATCGTGTTCTCTCAAAGCCCACAGCAGCAGAACGGAAGTTTGGGTTGCTCTCTGAGTGTGATCATCCATTCTGCATATCATGTATTAGAAATTGGCGTAGCAGTTCCCCTTCATCTGGAATGGATGTCAATACAGCCTTGAGGACTTGCCCAATCTGCCGCAAGCTATCGTACTTTGTCATTCCAAGTGTCATTTGGTATTGCACTCCTGAAGAAAAACAAGAAATTGTAGATAGCTACAAGGCAAAGTTGAGGTAATGCAGGTTCAATGTCTCTTACATTGCCTGCCTACATGCAGTATGGTTTTATTCATTTTCTGATACACAATTGAAGGATTGCATGCATTATGTTTTTGCATGATCTGTAATATGTCCCATGCATTATAAATTTGATCATCTGATTTTCACCCCATACGTAAGGAAGACTAAATCTGTTGGATTATTTAAAACAAATCCTGGTGTGCAATATATTTATAATTTGATGACCATAAATCATTTTTGTAGATACTGTACTTAAAATCTTTATATTTGTTAGGCGGTCTTGCTTTTGTAACTAATTACTATTGTCTTTCTCCGGCCTTACAGGTCAATAGATTGCAAGCACTTCAACTTTGGAAACGGTAACTGTCCTTTCGGGACTAGTTGTTTCTATAAGGTAAATTAATTGTTTATGTATTCTTCGGCTCATTGTGAAATTGAGAAATTCCTTGTTTATTTCCAATTGTGCATCTTTCATATCATCAAGCATAAGTTGTTTAGATGTGAAATTTATGTTATATTCTCTGTTTCTTCATTGTGCTTTCCCGTCTTTAATGGTGATCCAAATCCTTCATTTTCATTGTGTGTCTATTGTTGCATGATGTTTTTAGTAGTTTCTAAGCCTCAACCAATATACCTAACAGTTTGGACTTTTGTGTAAAGAGTCTCTGGGAAAACAAATCTGGTTTTATTTTCAACAATATTTTGACAGACGCCAGTTTTTATCCTGAATATCCTTGTATAGGAATGCTGCTAATAAAGAGTAAGAGAAGCAAAGGTGAGAGGCAGTAGGTAATATGGGGAAAAATTAAGCGGTATTGTAGAAATGATAATCATCGAGATATGGAAAGATTGTAATCCAGGAAATCTAACTCTTTACAAGCAGTAGTGATCACAGAGACTATAGTTCAGGAAATTAGTTATAGTTGTGCTAGTCTTGAATACATTCCTTGGAAGTCTGTAGGATTTAAATGATGTTTATGGAGTGGTCAAAATCACATTTCCTGTCTTCTCTCCTCGGTATCATGTACCTTATATGCCTTTTATTTGATATCAGAGAGTGTTAGTTTTTGTGATTCCTTTAATGGATACACTTGTGTTGTCTTCCAGCATACGGTCAAGCCAGGCTCCTATGCATGGAAATACCACCGACCTCCTCCTCGCAGATCCAATGTTTTGGATATGGATGCAATTTTTGATGTCTTCGATCACTTAATTGCTGAGGATGATTTGGATATTTTTGATGCTGAAGATTTTGATAATGATGATTTAACTCCTATGGAGATCGCCTACTTATTAATGCAGCTAGAGTTTGAATCAAACGACTCCTCAAGCGATGAGGAGAACTGTCTCTATTAAGTTCTTAAACTTAGTTATTACGTTCCATTCTGCTGGGATTTGGGAAACTAGGCATGTTGGTTTTTAAGGTTGCACACTTTTCCATCTGGGAGAAGATTGACGTTGGAGTTTGTTGACCTGCATTGCAAATTGTGTCATGTTAAGACTTTGTTAATTATGATTGAATTCTAGATTAAAGTTATTAGATTGAAATACTTTTCTTCGTGGTTTACATTTGTGTGAGGCCTTGAATTCGGTGGTTATGTCAGTATTTCCTATGTTTTAATCCTTGAATGTGTATTAATATTTTGTAGAGGGTTTTGCCTCCTTGTGGAATGCATATGTGCAAAATGTTTTTTATAAGGAAAAAAAAGGTAAATCTGTAATTCAATCTTTCATGGTTGAAGAAATGTAATTTTGACTTAATGGATAGATGTTTGAAATCATATTACAGGATTTTTGTGGACTTTAACAATGGCATCTTTCTCTTTTTACCATCCTTGTTAGAAATATACGTCACCCAAATATGATTGAAGAAGATTGTCTGTTCCTGTACCAGTATGATGAATGCACTTGTTTACATTCTCCTTGTGTTGTGCTCTCTATACTGGGCAAAAAATTGTCTAGTTTATGTTCATGAACGCTCTGTGTTTGTAGCATGCATATCGAGATGGTCGTTTGGAGGAAGTAGTTCTGCGACATATTGGAGCTGAAGATGGGGAAACCGTCATAGCTAAGAATATAAGGTATATTTTCCATGCCACTTTCGTAATTTCCAATTCGTGCATTTAAAAAGTATCTTAGTTAAGCGTAAGGATCATAGGGCACTAGTAGCAAAACTGAAGACAATTGTCTGTTCACTTTCTTACTAACTTGAGGGTGTTTTCAGGTTATCAGACTTTTTAGGTGACTTGCGTATAAGGTGAATGTCACGACATTATTACAGTGAGTTCAAACTTGCCTTGACTTTGTTTTTCTTGTTTCCACCTACTTCAGATGTCTGATCAAGATGCTCAGATACATAAATTGTACATTTTGAATCATGTGCTTGTTCTCCAATTGGATCCCTCTCCTATTGGTAGTTGTCTAGTTATGATTTGTGGTAGACATTAAAAGTCTTTGCAAATTTTGAGTTTTGCTTAAAAATTACTCTTTTTGATTCCAAAATGTTATATTTATACATGAAATTATGTATGCAGGATATCTAAATAACGCAAGGACCTATTTGCAGCTTTGGTTAGAAAGTTTTCTTCAGTTTCTATTGTTGTACACCATTAGAAAAGGTAATTGGCTAATGTCTTGTGTATAGTAGTGTTATTGATGTTGTTGTACTTGTCGAGAGATGTATTTATGTGTTTAACAGGTAATGCAGGATTGGTGATAGGGGGAGAAACCATGCTTGGAATCAGGGTGCATGCAGGGGTTGTGCAAATAATCTGCATCTTGTATTTTATCAAGTAACAAACTTATTGGAGAAATGGTGATAGATGGATAATGAAGTAATTATTGAAGGTTTGGAACTAGTATAGTAGGCAATGGTGATTAATTTTTTGAATAATGGTCATGGCAGTGTTTATGCTGCATGCAAAGCTTCCCTAATCAGTGAGACGTGTAGAAGAGTTTATTGGCATTGCTAGAGCAGAGCATTGTTGAGGTATTTGTGTTGAAATATCAATGTCTCTGCTGGATTATATACTATACACTATACTATACTATACTATAGAGGCTGGATTGTATATCCTGCTGTGCTGTAATATGCTTGGATAGTGTGTAAACATAACACATGGTTTTGGAATAGAAATATGAGCAATACATTACGCGTTAGCCTATCCCTATCCCTATCCCTATCAATGTCTGTGTGAGTGAATGCCCCTTAGCTTTGAGTAATCGGTTAGTAGTGGTTATAGTCCTCATCATCTATGTATAAGGATGAATTTAGTTTTCAGTCACTCTGGAGTTTGTGAGAAATTGAAGATGAACCAAAAGTAGATTACATACATTAAAATAAATAAATATAAAGGAGAAGCCAAGTGAAATTATTTATACAATGCAATACAATAGAGCTGAGAAATAGTTGACATGACTAGGGAGTAGAAAACAAGAATGAAACAAGAATGATTTGATTTGATGAGAGGATTCAGGAGGAGGCGAGCTCCAGAGGTTGCGCTTGGATTTGGGTGAAGAAAGATGCGAAGGCATCCATTTTAGGCTTTGGTAAAGCTAAGCCAACCTCAATGCCGCCTCTCACGTGTCGGCTTTGGGTAAATGAAACGGCATTGGCATAATTATCAATCGAAATTTCCTCTATTTTGATGGGCCTCCCCCACCCAAAATCAGTGTCATAGAAATCCAGTTTCGGGGAGCCCACAACCATAACCATAACATCATCATCATGTCCAGCTTCGTAAAACACCTCCCAATCTGATATCCAATTCTCTGCCCCTTGAAGCACTGCTTCATCCAGTTGTCTGACTCTGTTTCCGATGGCATTTGCTGCGAAAATAATCCCATCCTCTCCGCGAAGCTGACTTTCCAAGGCCATGCATCGAGCAAACCCGATGCAGTTGCCAAAATAACTAGTTGGTACCGGATAGTCCAACCGGGCGATGGCACCCGCATTGAACCCCAAGTAACTAGGCTTCTCATCATGATGACCAGATAATAATGATTTCTCCGTATGTGCCTGTGCCTGTGCCTGTGCCTTAATCAAACAAACCCAAACAAAAGCACAAGTTAAATTAGAAGGGGTTAAACACGGGGGTTGGGGCTTGTTTGTGAAATTACATCGATTAAGAATCCATTGTTTGAGCTTGTGGCAAAGAGCAGGGCACATAAGGAAAGTGGCTCGAACCATATTGTGAGAGTGGGAGTTAGTAGGTGAAGATTTGGTGTTGGTGGTCAAGGTCAAGTAGTAGTGGTTGATGAAAGTGGAGTGGAGGGCGTAGGTATCTTTGATGACCGTCCTATCATAAAAGGGTGGTTCCGGGTTGAGCAAGCAACAAGCTGCTGCAGGGTCTCTGCAAAGGGATGCCCATGTCTTGATGAAGCTGTTGAAAGTCCTGCCATCTGCACCCACACGATCATAAGCAAATGCAATGCATATCCCAGCGTTTGAGAATATGGTTATTTGTGCCGAAAGCAAACTGGCGCTGGCCAACGGAGGCACCAGTGGATACAACTCCTCAACGCATCGCTGATGGTTTCCACACAACGCATCGAAATCGAAATCTCCCTTGGATTCCGCAACCACCAGGGAGATGCAGTTGCCTTGGTCGTAAGAAATTATTAGATCAGGGGTCGGGGTCGCGGGGGTCGGGGTCACAAGGGTAGCAGCGAAACCAAAGAAATGGCGCAGAGCGAGGGAGAGAGAGTGGGTGAGGGTTGGAAGAGTGGTGGATAAAAAGTGAGGAGTCGGGTAAGGATATTGGTAGAAGAAGATGGGTTGAGTTGCAGAGAAGAAAAGCCAGGGTATGTCAAAGAATGTGAGAGCCAAGCAAGTTGGTTCCACTGAATTTGGTGGTGGACTAACATTGTACCCACCTATAATCTCTACTAAGCAAGTTGAACCTCGCTTTGCCATGAGATTCAGAATTATGAACTAAATTAGTAATTATGTAATGGCTAGCTATGGATTATATATGGTTCACGTTTGTTTGCAATAATATTGGTTTTTGTAGAGAGAAATAATTGCAGGAGCGCTGGACAGACAAAAGTTGCTTGGATTAATATATAAATTAATTGAATGAATTATTGCGTTATGACAATGAATATATTGCCGCATTTCAGATTACTATATGGAGTATACAGTAACAAAGGGACCAACTCTACCCACCCCTTTAACCAAAACCAAAAATATATATATTTTCTGTTTGTAATGTAATGTTATCTCCTTAAGAAAATCATATCATTGACATTAACATCAAATCCTGTCGTTTATTGTGCAACTTTTGTCTTGTAGAATCAAGCTTTTCATTAATGCATTATTATTAGGTTTGATGCGGGGCAATTTTCTTTCATTTTCTTATTCATCACATAAATAAAATATATAAACATATAAAATAGAACTGCATTCCAAAACTTAATTAAAAGCAATTATTACGTACACATGTATACATAAAAAATTACTAGTCCTTATGAGGTGTAGTTACTCCTACCTCTCATCTTAATTTAGTAATTTCTTTAATTAGGAATTTGTGTTAATTCTAGCCGTGGGACTCGCTCCAAAGATGCAAACAAATTAATTAATCAGTTTTCCTTTTAATTAATTAAGCTAGCTTGCTTGCTGTCCACATATATATATTTATATATGTAAGGAAAAGAAAAAGGCAGAACGTAAAAATCGCATGTGATTTGCTAAATAGAGAATGAGAAATGCAGTATAAAAAAGCGAGGCAGGATCCAGAAAAGTTGAGTCGGCTCGGCTGCAAATAATTGTGCGACCTCCTCCCTCCAGGCTCTAGTTGAAAAAAATAATAAAGGCGTGTTTGGTGAATATATATAGATATATATCAAGAATGGAGATGAAGAAGGCTGCCTGCGCTGTCCTGTTTGCTGCCGCCTCAATGAGCGCGGTGATGGCTCAAGTGGAAGCTCCTGCCCCTGCCCCCACCAGCGCTGCCTCCGCCACCTTGCCACTTATTGGATCAATTCTTGGTGCCTCACTCCTCGCCTATTTCTTGCACTAATTAAGCGCACCTATGTATTTATTGTTTATTCAGAGACTTGCTCTCTCTTTTGCATTCTTTGTTGATATGTATAAGCTTTTCACCAATGCAATAAAACTATAAGAGCCTTCTTTCCTGAATAATTTTACTTCTCTCATTACATGATTTATTTATATTTGCTAATAATGTATTGTTTCTACGTAAATAATATTTTGCATAAAGCAAGTACACATGAGAATGAGAATGAAATGAGCCAATAATATTACAAATTTAAATTATGTCCTTTCTTTCCTATTTATTTATTTATTTATTGACTAATGAGGCTTCGTTCGTTCGAATTCAAAAAAACCCACTGGCAATATTATTCTAGTCCAATTCTCTAGGTATGGGCTGGATTGAGAAACGATCCAACCCAACCCAACCAATCAAGCCCCTCTCTCTCTCTCTCTCTCTCGTTAAAATTAGGGATCGCAGCCGACTGACTCTGTAAAAATACTCTCAATCAAATTGAGCTGCTCTCCCCCAAAAAAGTACTAAAAACCAATTTATATAGGAACGGAACAATGATCTCTCGTAGGTTTATCTCGAATCTCCAAAAACGCTGCAGCAATTTCACTTCTTTCGTCTCTATTGAGCCCCAAAATCATCGACCCCATTTCAGATTTGAGTCGCTCTCAACCCCAAAACATATTTCCCCGGCTGTTGATTTTGTTAGAACATTCTCGACTTGTTTGACCAAATCCAAACTCCATGCTGAAAAGTCTTTGACGGCCGATCATCCATACGCTTTAAGTGGCGGCCCTAAGTGGATATCAGACCAAAGACTCAGGTATCTTTCAGGTGGGACTGGGACTGGGAATGGGACTGAAAAGCCTACTACTGGCGGCGAGTACCCAAGTCAAAACCCTGATTTCAAGCACCAGGAAATACAAGGGCCAACTGTTGAACGGGATTTATCGGCAGTGGCTAATGAGACGAGACAGGTTGTTGAAGCAACGATGAAGAGCATACATGAACTCAGCGGCTCACTGGCTCGTCTCGGTCTGATCCAACTTGCTCTAGGGGCTTTTGCCTTTTATTTTTCTGGTCGAACAAATCCCATAACTGATTCTTCCATTCAGACTTTCATTGCATTTGGCTTCCCTTTCACAATGGCCTTGTTGTTGCGGCAGTCACTCAAGCCTATCTACTTCTTCAAGAAGATGGAGGAGCAAGGTAGGCTACAGATTCTCACTCTTACTCTTCAGGTTGCCAAAAATTTACACATCTTGTTTGTTCGCCTCCGTCTGCTTAGCTTCTTCTGTGTAATAGGGGTGTCCCTTGGCTTTTTCTTCCTCGGCTCTTCTAACTGACCGCACCGCACTTAGCTTAGCTTTAATTACCTTATTTTGCGTTTCAATTTCGATGTACATTTTCTACTTGCTTGGCAATTGGCATGTATTACCTGCTACTGCTTTCTGGCTTTTGGTTCAGTAGGACAATGCATATCTCTAGCTTTGAACTAAGGTGCTTGGTTATGCAACTATTATAATTTCTTTAAGCCTGTAAAAAATGAAACTAGTTTATGGAATATGATTTGGTCTTCATTATTTATTGAATTCATTGATGATCATTTGGAGATCAAAGATGTGCTACTTGTTAGACATCATCCCCACTGGTGGTTCTCTTGTTCCGAATGCTTGCCTTTCATCTTCAAGAAAGAATTAGGGTAACACATGGAAACTAAAGAGAGTTGAAAAAAAGGAACGCTGCAATCTTAATTCATAAACGTGCAGCTGCCCATTCATTTCAAAAACTGCATTAATTGCCAACTGACGAATGAGAAAAATAAACGAGATATAAGCAAGCTACCACCAATTTTTAACCACCTAACGATCAACTAGTACCAAATTGTCCCAAGTCCGGTGAAAAATTACCATACCATGGACAGGAACATCAAACAACTACTAAGTATATATGTCCATTTATTTAACTTACTATGCACGGACAAGGCAAGTTCCTTGATTTTCTTCAACTCTTCTTTTTGTTCATTTTCTTCTTTTTGCCGTTATCATAAAATTATAAGATGAAAAGTCAAAGAAACCAAAACTTTAGTCCTCAAAGAAAACAAATACTACAACTACCCATCCACCCTATTCACAAATTTCAATCTAATGTCATAATGTAACTCAGGCAGGGGCCAGGAAGATTATTTGAACTTGCTGTCCCCTGCTTCCTCCCAACCAGACTCCCTCGGCCCCACTCACCCTGCGCCCAGCACCCCCTTGTAATGAGGAAAATTTTATAAGTGAGAGAGAGATAGAGGACAGAGAGAACACCTGGAATAGCAAAATATCTCACAGAATACCAGTTTCCCACTTCTACATTCATCTCTTCTCTAGAAAAGTCCCCAGGTGTTGAAGAATCATCACGTTTCTAAAAATAAAAGAATGGGTTGGACTTATCTCCATCCTCTGATCCATAAGGTACTTGGTGCACTCGTTATCAAACATTTGAACAAAAAATTGATGCAACCCCGGAGCACAAATGTTATGACCTGTTGATCTAAGAGTTACCGGCTTTGCCCTCTGATTTAGACTCTGTTCGAACATAGGTGAGACTGCGGCCAATTGGGGAAGAAACATTGTTCCCAATGACAGAAACGCCAACATCAACTGGAGTGGTCTGAGCATCACGCTTCCACTGCAAACTTCTGGCACCAGGTTTGAAAGGAAGGCGAGGCCTAAAAGCACCAGGTATACCTCTGGCAAAAGGAGTTCTAGCAAACCTTGCACCAGCAAATGAAGAGCCGCGGACAATGCGCGGCCATGTCATGACAGGAGCAGTTTCCTGTTGGGCACAGCTTCTCTTCACAACCTTCAATAAAAAGAAAAACAATTTGTTTTAGTCGCCATTACATTTTTTAGAGCAACAAACCAACATCCACACCTAATCTAAAAAACCAAGAAACTGCAAGTTCATCACAGCCCAATGAATACAAGACATGAAATATTACAGCATGCTTCACCATTACATCAGCTCTCCTCAAAGGCAGACAATTCCAGGTAACAATATAGTAATAGAGCCCATCGACTTGCTTCAGGAATGGTTATATAACTAAGGAGTGACGGGTCATAAGGGGCAGTGATTACGATGAGAGATGACCAGTAAAAGATTTTACATCACAGGGCATACATGTAGATAGTGTGTTCCTAGAGAGTGAAAGAGAGAAGAACAAAACCTCTGCCTTAACCAAATGATACAACAATATGCATGTTAAGTTGCATAGACAAAATCAGTAAAAAAGGAGCTTGGAGAAAGAAACGAGAGCATTGCTTAAATACCTTAAGAATCCGTGACATGAATGAGGTACCATCAAGAGACAGAGCATTATCTGCTGCTTCCTTACGCATGAATTCCACATAAGCTGACCTGTTTAGCCATTGCGTCTTAGCAAAAGAATATATTTCCAAAAGGAAGGCAAAGAGATATAGACATGTACAGAACACTCAAACAACTTACCCTTTTGGTTGCCCAGTTGCTGCATCTGTTACAATAACAACTTTTAGCACTTCCCCAAACTTATTAAAATGCCGAGAAAGACTGTCCTTGGTAGCAGCAAAATGAACCTGCTTATCAATGATGACATTGAACCATATATTGTCAAGGCTGAGGAGGGAGGTATATCCTTCCTAAAACTAAAAGGACAAAAAAAATAGTTTCTTACATTGCTTACAAAGATTGTTCGAGAATCAGCATCCTCTGATGGACGACCAGAAGCATAGGGAACTGCCAAAGGAAGGTAACAAAATAAGAAATAAGGTTGGGAAGGTACTAAAAAATTCAAGAGAACAGATTGAATACTAAAAAATAAAATAATAAACAGACAACAAAAGTTATGTTAAACACCAACAGAATGTGTTGTTTTCCTAATGCAATGACTCAAATAATTTATCTCAAAACGAAAAATAGTACAAGACAACTCACCAGAAGCAGGCTGCACAGTCTTCTGAGACATTTCTTGAATATCACCAGCACCTTTTACCTATAAATTAACACTGCAAGTAAATTTTAACAGCACAATGCACAGAACAACACAAGAAAAATTATAATGGGTCAGAACATTCTTACATTTCCATTACCAGCAGTGATTGGGTTGCCATTCTCCATCTTCACTCTAATGTTGGATTTACTAGCAACTCCTTGACTCTCCTGAAAAGACTTAGGACTGTCCACTTCTGTAACCTCCCTTGGGTCTTGAAAATGAGGTGGTTTCCATGTATTTACGTTAACAGAAGCATTGACCATCTTACGGGAAGTATTTGCTGCTGCAGTAGAATGATCGTGATCTTTCTTCCTTGATATTCGCATAAATTCATCATCCTTGGCCACCCTGTATTGCAGCATACGAGGGTTGTCACCCTTTTTTCCACTAGATGTACCGGTTTGTGACACGTCCATTACTCCATGGCCTACAACATCATCATAACCTTCATAGTCAGATAGAGAATTTAAAGCCAGCCCATTATCACTTCCTAATCCAGTTTTGTTCCCATCATGTTGCGCGGCATACTCATTTATTTCAAGATATGCTGATTCAGTATGCTCCAGAGGTTGGCTAAAATCTTCATATTCTTCATTCTCAGCAAGAGGTGCTCTGAATTCTGGATGTCGATCGTGGGTCTCGAAAACATCCATTCCAGGACCAAGCCTGTCAAACACACTTCCAGCGTTTTTTGCCTTCGTCACATCTTCAGCCGCTTCTGCCACAGCTTTCAGCACTGTTGCCATTGCATTTGGCACTCTTGCAACCGACTGAATTCTCCTAGGACGACTAGGCAATGCCAAATCTCCAGAAGATGTTGACACCACGGATCTAAGGCGCTTCGATGAGGGCTCTTTTGGTGACATAGGTGCCTTTGAAGTTCCAACAGCATCTCTCACAGCAAATTGAAGCAACCTCCTAGGGGCATCAATGGTCATCTGAGAAACTGCCTCCCTCTACCAAAAAATCCATTAATTGATCAGTTTGGAGGCAGAATAAAGAGCAATGACATCAATCAACATGAAAAAAAAAATCCACTCATATGCAGTATACAGAAAATATTATATTTTTCATTAAGAAACACAGCCCTTTGAATTTCCTTGTTAAACCAAACAAAGCATTAAATAACTGATACATAAACCATTTTTTCTGGCTATTGATATGCAAACCTAAGGGATTGAGAGACTTGTGACCAGCATATCTATTCTAAATCATTTCCAAAAGGAATGAACTCTAAAGTCCCTTCATAGTTATATTTTGACCGATAAAGGCGATCCCCAGAACATCTTCTCCTCTTACTTATAGTTGATGATGGATGACCACTACTCAATTAACTGAGGACAGGGAACTTATAAATTCGAACCTTTATAGATTGTCGGCCATCACTTCTGCTCCTTTTCTTCTGACTGGAACGAGGAGAGGATGATCTTCTACGGCTTGCTCTTCGATGAGTTTTTTCCTCAAAATGGATATTCTCAACCTCAGAGCTTCGAAGAGGAGGTGGTTCAGCAGCATCCCTAAGTAGTCCCTTCCACTCCCTATTGTGCCTGTTTCTAACAAACTTAATAGACTTTCCTCTTTCTGAGCCTGAATCCAACTGGTTAGAGTCCACACCAGCTGACTGCCTCCCCATTATGGACCTTGTTTTGGCTGCTTCTTCCACATGATGTTCCTGAGAAGAAACGTATAGATCCAAATTTGAAGCCAGATGATCCCACAACCTGCACAAAAGAGCATTAAGAATTTTCTAAAAGAAAAATGACAGTATTATATTAGAGATAAGGATGGCTCGGGGCTAAGTCTCTGACAACTATGTAATAAGCACTGACATTCCCCAAAGAAAAAAGTTGGACAAAGAATTCCAATACCAGGAAATAAAAGAATCGCTGTCATCACCAAGAAAAACATGCAACTCATTCCTTGCTGCATCCCTACGTCTGCCATTTTTCAATAAAACAATCACATATTCCTGGGAATAAAATCACAAAATGAGAATATGATTAGATTAAATTGGACAGACCATTTGAAATATCCATTCTCTCCAACTACGAAGGAGATGGCATCATAACATGCAGCAGAGCACCAAACACGGAAAGGTGTAGAAAATGCAATGACAAGTACAATTCAAGGCATTATGGCCAGAGAAATTTGTAGAAAAGAATAAATAAATAAAAATATAGCCTTCTAATTCCTCACTTGCTCAGTACAAAATTAACAAATCAACACATCAAAAGCAATTACCAACCACATATAAATGCTTTAGCCCAAGGAAAAGACAAAATTCAGGCTCAGCTTCTTTCCATCCCTTTCAATTTACCAGTCACAAAACTGTTGATGACTCTAAAGAAAAAGAAATAAAAGATAACAGTAGAACGGTTGAAAAGATTAAATTCTGCAATCAAACTTTTAAAGCAGTATTACTATCCGAATAAGTCAAGAACCAAATCTTCGTATGTAAGAAATAACCCTAAAAGTCTTAAACCCAAAGGCACAATAAGAATAAGCCAAGTATTACAATTGCCCAAAAATGCAGAACCAACATGACGATCAATGCGAACGGTTCAGAGAAGAATAAATAATTACAATATTCACACACTTGATAATCAAATTCAAATGCATAAAATAAGAATAAATCAAAATTAAACAGTAAAAGCGGGGATGAATAAAACGTACCACAAGAGTATCATCAGTGTAATCACCCATAAACTCCTTGAGTTTATCCTTAACCCTCTCTCTCAACTTGGCTGCTCCATCACCACTAAAATTAAGCTTAAATGTCAAATCATCAAGTCGATCGACGCTGCCCATGTTGGCAATAATCCGTTCAAAAACCCCTTTTAGAAATAGGAAACCCTAAGCGAACCTCTATAAATAATGAAAAACAAAAAGGTAAATCACGCTAATCCAGAAACCCTAACACCAGGGGGGATAAAAGAGAGAAGAAAAGATTGAGGCGGTGAAGAGCCGAAGAAATGCGGCGGCGCGGGAGGGGATTGGGGAAATTGTGGGGAGAATTGAAGGGTGCGAGGTTTGGGGCTAGGAGAGAAAATTTGGGTGTCAACTGTCATGGGAATCCCCGCGCCGTTAGGAGGTTTCCGCCGGGGGGAGCGATGATCGAAAGGGGAAGGGGGGAGAGAAGGAGCGCGCGTTTCATATATATGTATCTACTGTTGGTGAGGTGTGTGAGTGGGGGTGAGGCCTGAGGTGCTTTTTCTGTTTGGCTGCGGCTTTAAAATACTCTACTCAAAAAATATACTCTTACCGGAAAATAGAGAGGAAGCCCATTCTCCTCGGATTAGAAACCCAATGCAATGATTAAGCAAATCGAATTTTCCTTCCGGACTAGAAATAGGCCCTTCTCACTCTCATCACCTAGTTGGCCCATTTATACTATTACTCTTTAATTGCTCCATAGGTTTCTTTTTTCTTTTTTTCAACATTTTTCCTCCATATATATTCTTAATTAATTTGTTATTTAATATTAAAAATTATTTTCTAAATGACACGTCACATATGTCAACTCTTAAACCCATCATGTGTACTCTACTAATAATTGTATAATTATCCTATATATATATATATATGAGTCAGACATCTAATTGCTTCGATTTGAGGTATCCAGAGGATATCTTATGGTATAAGTCCCATTTTCCCCCTGAATTTATACAAGTTAGATGTTTTGTGTCCCTTAAATTTTAATTTTGGACAAATTATTCCCTGGGCTATCAATTTTCAGCCTCTATTGCCCTCTCACTAATGGCATCGTAACAGCGGGTTTAGGGGCAAAACATACAAAATTAAAGTTGTACAAATTCAAAGGGCAAAAAGGGTATTAAACTGTTTGACGTGGCACGCCACATCAGCGTCGTTACGGCGCTGTTAGTCACGTATGGTCACGTGACTAACGGTCTGTTAGTGAGGGGGCAATGGAGGTTGAAATTGATAGTTTTGGGGGTAATTTGTCTGAGATTAAAGTTCAGGGGGCAAAGTGTCCAACTGTTATTAGTTGCGCCTCGGCCACTGTTTCAACCGAAATTGTTTTCTTTTTTTGAATTTTTTTCGATAAAAATTATTTATGGAGTCTCATTGGTCCTTTGTCTTTCCTGCGAACTTGATCCGACATGATTTTGGATGTTGATTTGCTTGAAGAATTGAGATTTTTAGATTGAAAGTTTGAGAGGATTTGAAATGTTAGAAAATTTGAATTCAAGATCTAAAGGACATAAAAGTCTTTTGAGGGGCGATATTTAGCAATTGACTTTAAATATCAATATCATGTTCATGTGTAGGAAAAAAAAGAACATTGGGTTTAGTACCGTAACTCTTTGGGGATATAATCCACTTAAGGCCCTGTAACCAAAAAAACAAGTAATTCACCTTAAGGCCCAAATATAAAATTGATCCAATAACAAGTTAAATACGGTACGAGTACTAAATAGATGAAATGCTGGACAGCTGGAGAAGAAAAGTAAGAAGATGGGGTAGTAGTTGGGTGCGGGCGATGGAATTGTGTTTTGAATGCACTCTCCCCGATCCCTATCATGTCTGATGTCTGCCGCTTTTCCCACGTATCAAATGTTGACTACCTGAGGAGTGAGGACTCGTCCGCATCTGCTGACTTAGTCAAGCAGTGGCCCCACTAATAGCCATCCATCGGCTAACCAAGCCCGCCGCGTAGGCGTACATTTTTTAGATTAACAAGAACAGGTACAAGCCATCACATTTTTCCTTTGTGTTTATGTGATTTTTTAAATTTTAGATTTGTTTTACACAAAGCGATCCCAGGCCAGCATCATGAATCATTCTTTCTCTATTATTAATATATATTATTATTATTATTATACATATAAATATATATTTAATAATCTGTTTAGTTCCCACAAAAATGTTCCTAAAAAAAAATTCCCACAAAAATATAATACGTAGTATTCATCATCTAAATAAAATACTCACATCCGCATCCCACGTCTAATGTAATACATTAGAAAGTACTTTAGTTATGTTATTATGTACCAAAAGGTCCAATACTTAGGATGCGTGGATAGTTTTTTTTTTTTCTTCTCCTTCAAGTTTCTTATCTGTAACCGCTTCATCATTTTTTGATCGTTTTATCACTGTTTTGGATCCAAACAAAACTTAAGTGTAACTCTCGTTTCAATCGCTGCTCTAATAATCCCATATATGTACAATATATAATCTAATCTATACAGTTTAATTCATTTGTACAGTTACTAAACAATGTTAATCCCATAATTACCACAGCATTATACTAAACGCAATTTTACTTTATAAAACCATGTTACATATCCATCTGTGTACCAGTATGTTGTTAATGTGTTATAGTGTTTTGATCCCTCTCACAAAAGAAAAAATGAATGCGTTGTAATAATAAGAATTCTTTCTTTCTCTGCATCTGTTCTTACCTTGTTCTTATTGTTTTTTAGTCATTTCATAACAAATACTTATATTTATCCTATAATGAGTAGTTTTGTTTAAGATTGATAGTTTTTATTTTGTTTTAAATATTTAAAAACTGAGTTTGTGCCCGAGTCAACTCGTGACACAAACTCAGGATCAGACTAGGGATGCAACCGGGTAGGGTACCCGTGAATTTTGAGGTACCCGTACCCTAACCCTATTATCTTCTAGGGTACCCGAGCCCTATAACCACCCGGTTATTTTTTAAAATCACTACCTGTACCCTACCCGTATAATATATCAACTACCCGTTAACTACCCTAATCCGATAAAAAAAACCCGAATATTTTTTTTGCTTTATAATTAAATAATAATAAATAGATTAAAAATGACTAAATTAAAATTAACTTGTATAATTGTAAAATAAAGTTAAAAATTATATTTTTAACAATAAACAAATTTTAATTAGGTTAATTAGGAGTAATTTTTAAGTAAAAATATAATATATAAATAAAAATTTAATATTAAAATAATTAATTAGTAACCGGATTCGGATAGTAGGTACCCTAAGGTCACTACTATCCGTACCCTACCCGAACCCGTGATGGGTACTAAAATCACTACCCGTACCCTATCTAACCCAATTATACAATACCCTAACCCTACTTAATCGGGTCGGGTACCCTATTATCTATTACCCACTTGCATCCCTAGATCTGACTTTATAATTAGTATAAATATTTGTTTTTTTATAGGAAACAAAAAACTAATTATAAAAGTCAAATTCTGAGTTTGTGTGGATACAAACTCAGTTTTTAAAAATTCAAAACAAAATAAAAATTATTAATTTTAAATAAAATTACTTATTAGAGGATAAATATAAGTATTTAAATTTAATTTATATCATTTTGCAAAAACTACCAATTAAAAAAAAACTGTATAAAACTACTCACGTAATGAATGCTCTATATATTGCAGAAAAAAAAAAACAGGTAAAAGGATAAAAAACTGCATTAAAATTTAAAATTAAACTCGTTTTCATCATGTTTCCGAGTTGATGAGGTCTGGGTCTCGCATGGGTGAAATGGGAGAAGGGTAAAGGCGTCAGCAGCAAACAGAGACGCGTGGCTTGCACACGTGTAACTGTAGACCAAGCGATGCCATAGGGTTAGTGGGAGGGGTCGGAGAAAGCTGAAAGCGACTTTGCAGAGAAGGAAATGTGGGGTGGCCGGTCAGATTGGGCGGCTTAAAGCCGGTGCCTTCGCCATCGCCCCTTCCCTTGTGCCCTGTGGGCTACCATTTTCCCATTATACCCCCTCTCTCTGTCTCTATTTTTTATTTTTTGTAGAGATTTATTTTTTTACTAGAAGATTAAGAGAAAAAAGCTCCAAATGATTTTGCATGTTAAGTATAGTAGTTTAAATTTAAAATGAGTAGTAGGAGTATTAGTTAGTATTAAATACTAAAATCATAGACAAGTCTATCGTTTTTGGTGACCTTCATCTTTATTTTTATGTCAATGTAACCAGTGCCATTCTTTATTTATTTTTTTCCTCCATGCAAAAAAGGCAAATGTCAAATGTAACAGAGTCCAATTTAAATATCTCCAAGTGGGCAGCAGTTGCATCCCTTCCCTCTCAAGTTTCAAGTTTCAAGTTTCAAGACATTAGTATTTTCTTTTTCTCTTTAATCAAACCTCTCGAATTTACCGTTGATTTTCCCCTTCCCTAGCACTGTTACCTGTGGGCTGTGGCTGTGGTATAAAATATAAAATTCAATTATTGCCTATTCTTTAATTGTTGGCCAATAAAGAATTACTAAGAAATTAAAAACGTGATTTAGTAAAAGAGAAAAGATATTTTTAATTTCTGCCTATCGTGCGGTCCAAGTAGCGGCCCCGCAAGGACTAAAACTAAAAAATAAGCGAAGCGTGAAGCCTCAAGCGTGAGTGCAATTTGTAATAATACCTCAATAATGACGATTAACACGTCAGAAACAATCAAAATTCCAAGGAAAACAAAGGCAGGCACAGGAAGCAAATTGACAAAAGTCATGAGGTTATTTTGGTAAATAAGATTGGATGAAAAAAATGTTTGATACGCGTCTCTATGAGGCCCATATTCCATCGCCATTTACCGACCTCTCAATCCCTTCAAATCCCCCTCTCTCCTCTTCCTAGTTCCTAACACCAGACCAACCGGACCCCTACTGCCTGCAAAATCTCTCATTCCCTCTCCTCTATCTCTTCATCCCCTTCAAATCGTTTTCTGCTTCCTTGTCAAAAACCACCCCAACAGAAATGGCTCAAAGAACCGAAAAAGAAGAGACCGAGTTCAAGGTACCTGAAACCTTGACGCTATGCGTTAACAATTGTGGAGTTACGGGGAATCCGGCCACCAACAATATGTGCCAAGAAAGTTGTGACGCCACAACAGCCACCACCTCCTCCTCCCCCTCATCAACCACCACAACCTCTCCATCCTCCTCCTCCGCTGCTGCTATTGCTGGTGGAGCCTCGATTCTGAAATTCTCCGACGATCAATCCTCGAGATCTACCGCTTCTCATTCACAGGAGAGCCGATCCGATTCTGCTACGGCTACAACAACAACGAATAGTCGTAACAACACGTCAAATCGATCAGGAAATGATCTAGTGGCCGCTGCGGACAAAAAGGTGGTGAACCGATGTTCCGGTTGCAGAAAACGTGTGGGGTTGACCGGATTCCGATGTCGTTGTGGCGAACTTTTTTGTGCGGAGCACCGGTATTCGAATCGACACGATTGCAGTTATGATTACAAGGCAGCGGGTCGCGAGGCCATCGCTAGGGAAAATCCCGTGGTTAAAGCAGCTAAGATTATTAGAGTTTGATGTTGCCAAATTAAACTGAATCATATATTGGAAAATTTTTCGACCTTGCTATTCGAGGAGATCCATGCTCCATCTCATCATCTCGTACAAAAAGATGACGGTATCTCGATGGTTTGACACAGAGAAAAGAGTCCATCAAAATGTTCAAATCAAGATTAGTGGAGATGAAGAACATAGTCTCTCCTTAAGACTGATTGTTCATGTCCGATCAATCAATTTATAGTATTTCATGTTTCATTTTACTTGAGTTTTTTTTTTAATTTAAAAGTTGAGAAATGAAAGATTATTGTGGCTTATTTATGTTTTGGTGTTAGCCTGGGACCTGATTTTTTTTCTTCTTCTTGGCTTTCGCTTCAGATGGCTAAATTTATTGTTTGTTGGTTTGAGATCTCAAGTATCACGAGATTATTATTGTTGCGATTGCGAATTCATTAATTAATAATAATAATAACATTGGTAATGGCATGTGTTTCAAATTGGATGGGAAATTTGGGCCGGAAAGGGGATAGTTTTGATTTTTGAGGGCAATTGGAAATTTGGCAATGTGCAACCGGAAATCAGGAAATGGTATTATGGTAGCACTACAGAGAGAAGGAAAAAAAATAGGGAATGGGATTGGGATGGGATGGGATGGGACCCCGAGAAAATGACATGTGGTGTGATGAATGGTGTGAGATTTTATGTGTTAGTGGGGGCAAAATATCGTTTTGCATAGTCGAATCATGTGATCTTGCGTTTTGCATAGCCACGTCTGGATGGTAGCAAGAGGAAGTAATATTTTATTATTATTATTATTTTTGGTACCGAGTAGTATTTTAATTTTACTGTAATAGAAAAGAGAAAAGGCGGTAAAGTAAAGTCGGGTGCGAGTGAGAGTGACGGAAACACAACATTTGCGTAAGGGTTTTTTTTTTTTTGGTCCAAGCGTAAGGGTTCTTCTAGATTGAAGAAGAACAAATCAAAATACGTAATTATACCCACCTGCACAGAGTGAGAAAAGAGGGCGGTGTTTAATATGAAGAAAATACGGAGTAATATGGAGTTGGTTGCACAATGACGCTCACGTTATTGGTGACGCGTCGCCCTGTACAGGTTGTCAAACTAACTAGGCTAGCCAAAGCCAAACGCCCAAACCAAAGTAGAAATATAGAAAAAAATAGTATTTGGGACTTTGGACTTTCGGCTTTGGGCCCTTGGGGGCCCTGCCCTGGACCCATGAGTGGGGACCAAACCAAGTTCAACTCAGTGTCCTTTCTCGCCCTGAAAAGCTGCGACTGTGAGAGAGCCCATCCATCATCCATGTATCTGTATCACCCATTGCCCAACCAACTACGCTCTACGGTCTACCCTCTACCGAAACGAAAACGAAATTGCAGTTTTTTATTATTACTGCAACCCCGCCCCACCCCCCCCCC
>AWUE01018373.1:0-33570 GCA_001974825.2 Corchorus olitorius | reverse complement strand
CCCCCCCCCCCCCCAAAATTTTTTTTTTTTTATAAATTACTTAATTCCGTATTTCTATGTCTTTTAAATGGATCAAAACGAAATTGCAGTGTTAATTATAGGCATTGCAATTTGAATTTGTTTGATTTGGCAAAATACGATTCAGGCGAAAAATTTCCATTTCGGTTTCATCTCTAAAGTCTTATTAGTAACATAAAATCATTATTTTCTACTTAAGTATGTTTTGTCATTGTATTTGAAGATAAAAAAAAACTGTTTTTTAAAACTGAACTTTTTCAAACTATAACCTCAATATCAGACTCAACCCCCTCTCTCTATATGTGTATATATATTATGTGTTATAATTAGTATAGATATGTATATATACCATCAACTCATGATGTGTGTTACCTGGAAAAGTCAACTCATGATGTGTGTTACCTGGAAAAGAAAAAGAAAAACTCATATTGTGTTGCAGTTGAAGGACAATATGGACAATGAAATTAAGTGCACGAAAGCATGCCAAAGAGAGATAAGTAGCAAATCCCTTCCAGTGTAGGGTACAAAACAAGGCACATAGCCATTCAATGGTAAAAGTACATGGTTAGTCCTTGTAATTACAAGAAATATTCATTTTGATCCATGTACTTAAAACCCCTCCATTTTGGTCTCTCTACTATAAGAATATGCACCGCAAGTCCAAAATTTGACAGTCTGTCAAATTGCCATTCTTCCGCTGATGTGTCGTTGATTGGTCCCACTTTGTTTGTTTTGACATGCCATGTCAGCAACATGTGAAATTTTAGAAATTAATTAAAAAAAATTATAAGTTATAATCGATTTTTTTTTAAGAAATGTAAACTTACACAATTAGTCCTTGTACTTATAAGAAATGTTCATTTTAATCAATGTACTTAACAACCCTCCGTTTTGGTCCCTCTACTTACAAGAATGTGCACCAGCCTGTCAAATTGTCGTCTTCTCTGTTGATGTGGCGTTGAGTGGTCCTACTTTGTTTGTTTGGACTCGCTATGTCAACGACACATGGAATTTCAAAACGTTGAAAAAAACACACACACAATTTTTTTTTCATAAAAATTTAAATCAATGTTTTTGGGTAAAAAAGGCGCAAAACGTTTATTTTGTAAAGTTAAAACCTTGAAGATTTACAAATCTTTCTTCTTTTACAAAAGGAAACACGCCAAACTTTAATTGTTTCATTATCATTAATTTTTTATTTCGAATCGAACATGTTATGAATGGTGTTGCAATAAAGATCACCCGCCCACCCCGCGGCTAGGCCTTGCTCCGCAAACGGTCAATTTGCTACCCTGCATGCCCTCTTCCATGCAGGTCTCATTCTTGAAAACTCCAATTTTGGCCTTGAACACGAGCTTGGCCTCGATGAAAAGTATTCTTAAGCTTGCATGCCTTCCCTCGAGCCTTGCTAGCAGCATCATAGGCCATCCTAATTTAAACCCGGATATGGACATTACCATGTACAATTGTTCTTGGTCAATTTTTATGATCTTTATTATGACACCATTTATAAGACGTCCGATTGGAGTTTAGAAGAAACTAACGATAACGGAGCAATTGAAGTTGGGCATCTTTCCTTTTTTTATAAGGAGGAAGGTTTGTATATCTTTGAGGTTTTAGTCTTACAAAATAAACATTTTAGGCCCCTTTTTAAAAAATAATAAAAAGATCAATTTATTTCATTTAAAATGTGTTTTTATTTTATTTTATGAAGTTATACGTTTCACTAACGTTACATGTCAAAACAGACAAAGTGGAACAAGTATACGGCATGCCCGCGGAAAAGAAGGCAATTTGACGGGCCATATAATTTTGGACTTACGGTGTACATTCTTGTAAGTAGAGGAATAAAAATGGAGGGATTTTAAATACATGAATTAAAATGAACATTTATTGTAAGTATAGGGACCAACCATGTACGTTTACATTTTTAATAAACAATTCGATTTAAATGATATAAAAAAGTTCATTCATAATTTTTTGAAATTCCACATGTCGCTGACATGACAGATTAAACTAGACAAAGTGAGACCAGTCAAAGCCATGTTAATTAACGACAATTTAACCGACTGTTAAATTTTAGACTTGTGGTGCACATTCTGATTCTTGTAAGTAAAGGGGCCAAAATGGAGGATTTTTAAGTGCATGGACCAACTGTATAATTTTACTGTCATTCAATAATATATATAACAATTAATAAACAAATTATGATGGGGGCCACCATCTTTTTTTTCTTTTTTGGCCAGAGGACCACACCATCCAATAATTGCTTTTTATTTCCTTTCCCTTTTTTCAAAAGTAAAGTGGAGAATAATCGCTGAATGAAGAGAATGAGAATCTATCCTCTGCGATGATTTTCGTCTTTTCATTCATTTTATTGTAACTACCACTTGAAAAATGGACGGTTTACTTGAAATTTATATAATTTTTTTTAGAAAAATAATTAACTTTCATTCATATATAAGATGAGAGTACAATATACCTGATATTACAATAATTTTAGAAATATCATCCTCTTTACGTCAAATTTTAATAAAATGTTGATGTCTCACTGTCATGTCCATTACCTTCTCGTTGTCGCTTGTTATTCCAAACAAAAACCTTTCATCAACGATGATTAAGTGATTGATTCGATATACAGATCTCCTTCGTGGCACCCAAAATAAAAGGACTAACACAATTTTATCACAAATCTAAATAAAATTGAGGTTGATCATTCTTAAAACTATTATAAGATTCAAATTCGAGAAAAACTCATATTCGATAAGAGAACTGAGACTAGGAAAAAACTTACTGACTCAAAATAACTCAAAAAACAAACTCGAAAAAAAAAAAACTATGGACAAATCTACAGATATGAATCTTTTAATGGAAAACAAAGAAAACAAAATCCAAATCCTCCTCTCCCTCCCGCGTGACAACCAAGGAGGAGGAGTAGACGAGAAGAACTAAAAAAAACTGGGAAGAGGAATGAGGGGAGAGAGGAGAGGCGGCTAGGTTAGAGAGGAGATCACTTGAAATTTATTTATATATTAATACAACTATAGATATAGAGAAAAATTGAAAATAAATATAAAACCAAATTAGATCAGAGATGAGATACAATGAGGGTTGAGACACCAAGAGCAAAAGAAAAGCCCAAAGGCCTAGGAAGTTTCTCTTTCTACTCTGACCTGTGGCTGTGGGAGTGTGGGAATCAAAATCAAAACCAAAACGACCTACTATAACATTAGGCCCGCCATATACACACACACACACACATATATATATATATATATATATATATATATATTTTAATACTAGCATATATGTACAAGTCTCTGATTCGATTGAAACATTACTCCAACAACTTTTTATTTCTTGCTCAAATCATCTTCTTTCAATTTTCCATCTACACTACTTGTTAATTAAGTAGCACTATAACATTCTCATGTCTCAACATGTTATGATATTAGCATGCAGGCCCTTAATAGACATACTATGATCTTAGAAGTGAACTCAATTAGGTCAACTCATCCATCTAATAATGCACGACATGTCAATTCCAATTACAGGCCTACCTTGATACCATCTAAATGAAAAAGGTGCCTTAACATCAAGTTATCAACATGGCGCTGGGGATGGCAACAAAGGAAGCACACATACTAACAAATTGCCTAGAAGTTCATTTTTGACATTTTAGCTGCATAACGATTCAACCTCAATGCAAACTCTCTATATTCTAACAGATAAAGTATCTTTCAATGCAAAAGGGAGATGAAATGATCATAAAACACATCATCATACCGACTAAAATGTTACAATTACATAAAACGAAAGTTACACTGATGACAGATCAGGCTCCATCTGGCTGGATAAAAGGATTGGCAATCTCATCCGTACCATCAGTTGGTGACACAAGCATAACAGCAGTACCCCTACAAACCTGCATGCAGTAATAAAATCAACATAGTACTAATAAACCACCTTTTTCATCTTCACATCCTATAACCCTTGACCCTCTTGTCCTCTAGATTCTCATAAACATTTTCTTCACATAAATTTCTGACCAAAAAAAAAAAACCCCGAAAAAAAGGGGCACACAAAATCATCTCACTATGATGTTGAAGCCAAGGGGAACAGAAGTTTAGCAGTGAGTTCATAGAACCCTAGTGGCAGAGAAATGACACAGGCTTAATGTTTGTTCAAAAATTGAAATACATGCCAACGCAATCTTTGTTTCTTATGTTGGATGCATATTGGAAATTTAATGGGACAAGCCAAAATGATCCAGTTATGTCATAAACAATATGGGAAATAGTGGTAATAAAACAATCTTCAAAATTACATAAATTGCACATGATGAATACAGCTTGCATAGACTCTGCAACTTTTGCAAAATTTTCAGACAATCTTGTCAATGTTGTAATCGTTGTCCCTACAGAAAATTTAATAACTGTACTTAAAAATGCACATTTTCTAGCCACAATGTCTCTCAAGGGGAAGGATTCCAGATTGTGACCAACTTACAAGAAAATAAACTCTGGATTTAAGAACCACAAATCCTTTCTATGTTGTCACTAATTCCTGTAGCTTTGAAATGGAAATATTGGACCCATAAATACATGAAACTACCCAAGATATATCAAAATAGAACATAGAATTAGGTGCATTATTGTCTGAAACCTATGGCCAGTTTCAATTCACAAGCAATTTATCTTTTGGCACCAAAGAACTGAAAAATAAACAGTAAAAAGAATGAAGGGAACATGAAAGGGGAAGAGAGAAGAAAGCACATACTATCAAGCCAAGACGCCTAGTCTGATCAGTAGTCTTCAATGGATCATCAGGATCTGCAGAACAATGCAATAATATTAGAGTAACTCAATGGTAGTAAGCAACAGTTATCCCCAATTGCTAATTTCTGTTTAAGAGACCAAATTAAATCAGCTGTGTACTAATCACTAGCATTATTCGCTTTTTTGCAGTAGCAGAATGCTTCTTTGCAGGATGGAGATAACTGACAATACAATTAGAAGAATCTTAAAATAGAGATAGCATCTTACAATAATCTAGATGCAGGAAACCACGCAAAAAAGTATATGTACAATGTGCAAAAGAGGCAATTACCTCGTAGAAATTCTACAGCTTCATCCAGGACAAGATTCAGTAACTGGTCATAACCTTTTAGGGTTCCCGTGACTGAAACAGAAAAACAGAAAATGCTCATCCAATCAGTAAAATATAAAATAGATTAAAACAACTATCAATAATCTGCATTGGAGCCTAGAAGCTAGTGGCGTTAGTTGATTATAGATAAGAATCCAGGTGCCAATTTGTTTCGTTATGTAAATCTTGAGAACTCTATCAATCCTTTCATATTGAAAAAAAAAAAAACACTACATCAGATGGAAAAATAATGAAAAGAAAAGAAAAGAAAAGAAAATACAAGTAAAAATTGAAAGCTGAGAAACAGACCTTGTCTACCCCCAGTGAGTTTGACCTGAACACCTTTGTCTACGAACTTTGCCAAATCCAAGACGGTTTCTTTCCTGCCTGACTGAAAAACCATAAGGCATCCACTATTCCATGTTAAATTTATCAGAAAAATGAAAAAAAAATAAATTATATTTTGATTTTGAAAAGAAATAAAATTAGTAGTAATTTGGAATAAAGTAACAAACTTTAGCAGAGGTTAGAGTGAGAGAAAGAGAGAAATTACCATATCGTGTGAGTATTAAGGTTTCTGTAACGTTGGGGATGCAACTCTTATGGGTAGTTTGGCTGAAAATCAAAGAAACCCGAGGAGACGATATAAACAAAAAGGGGGAAAATTGATGGATTTAGGTTAAAATAGGAGCAATAAGTAAGTATTTTTTTTTTTTGAAAACTGAAAAGCACAACAAGTAAGTAAATAAGAGATTGATGCCAAAAAAAGTAAGTAAATGACAGATGAGAAGAGGTGCGGAGGGAAAAGAAAGCTTACGGTGGATGGAGTGCGGTGATGAACGAAATCAAAACAAGACTCTGTGGCCTGTGCCCTAAGGCCTAAACCCTTTAGGCTTTGGATATTTTCTTTTCTTGTTGATCGCCTTTTTTCCCGCGGCGCTTTCCTTGCTTGCTGAGAAATGAGCGCTCTGCACAGCACATCTTTCAGACTGTTTTAGGCCCATTTTATTTCTCTCTGGGTTTGTTTGTGAGCCCAATAAGAAATTTGAGCCGAGCCCACTGGTTTGACACTAACAAAAGTAAAAAAAAGTGAGTCCATGAAGGCCTTTTTACTTTAGAGAGGAGTGAGTAATGAGGAGTGAGGAGGGCATGCTGGAGTGGGCTGGCTGCTGCTAAATTATAAAATATGGAGTAGTACTAGTAGAAGTGAGTCCGAAAGCTAGGGTTTTTGATTGGCGTGGCGGCGAGGCGAGAGTGAGAGATGGACAGAAAAATGGCAGACAGGGGTAGCAAAGGAAGAAAGGAGGAGGTGGTCACCAGAGAGTACACTATCAACCTCCACAAGCGCTTGCATGGATGGTAGGCACCTTATTTCACTTGTAAATCTTGCCATTTTCCATCTCAAAAAATTTGTCTATATATATATATTGTTAATTACTAGTACTAGTATTTGTTAATGATGATGGATGGATAAAATAAATCATTAAATCGAATTGCTTCCTCTTCTGCCTTATATAGCAAATTGCTTGCTACTAGGAACTTACTTATTTTTGACTGGTGCTTTAGTTCCAATTCATTGTTTGTGAGGCATATATGCATATGGATAGGGATAGCATAGGCAAGGCAAGGCAACTGAGGGATAATTTAACATCCAGTTTGCTTCTATCTTTGTATTGAATTTGTGGATATTATTTCCGCATTCCGCAGCACATTTAAGAAGAAGGCTCCAAAGGCCATCAAGGAGATTAGGAAGTTTGCCCAAAACGCCATGGGCACAATTGACGTTAGAGTGGATGTAAAGCTGAACAAGCATGTGTGGAGCCGTGGTATCCGAAGCGTGCCTAGGAGACTTCGTGTCCGCATTGCAAGGAAGAGAAATGATGAGGAGGATGCAAAGGAGGAGTTCTATTCTCTCGTAACAGTCTCCGACATCCCTCCACAAGGTTTCAACGGCTTGGGGACCAAGATTATTGATGAACAAGATTATTGACCCTTCTTTGTTAACTAGTAATTCCGAATTTTGGACAAATTTTCCTTCTTTTCAAAGAATTATTATATTAATTAATAATATATCAAACCTATCCATCACAATTCACAAGAGAAGAGATCAGTATCTTCAACATGTCATTCTTTTTTGCTACTTAAATTAAATGATTGACTGATTGTCTTTGCTCTTTGGGGAAGAAGGATTGTTTGTGCTTTCAAAAATTAACTGCCTTAGAGAATCAGACTGAGACTGAATTTTGTGGCATAAGTGGTTTCCTGTCCTCTGTCTCAGACTCTCAGCTAGGGCCTAGGAAGGAGACTGGAACATTGGTTTTCAATATCCATTTGAATTTACTACTAGTTGGTTTGGTTTGAGATTGAGATAATAGGGTTGGTTCATCATATATCATAGTTAGATGTAAATATAAATTGTGAATTTGCTAATATGATTCTGCTTCATTTGCAAACAAAGGTGCCAAATGCAATTGCAAATGTCACTAGTCTTCCCAGCCAGTGCCTGTGCCTCTAATCTAATCATTATTATATATATAAAAAAAAAAAGATGGATCTGATGGCCCATCATAGGTCCAGCCGTCCAGGATACGTTTATTATAACACTGATGATGATAAACTCATAAAAGGAAAACTAAAGTGGGCCAGGATTGATACTAAAGGAGCTCTGTTGCTCGGTTTTGGGCCTGGAGTCCAGAGCAAACTCTTCCCCGCCAAGCTTTGGATTTTGGTTTCTGCCTTGGAGCTTGGAAGCAGCTAAAAATCGGCGGGGACTGGGACTGCCCACTGCCCACACCCACACCCACACCCACACGGCCATTGTTTAATTGCAAAAATTATCAAGTACCCAACAACCATCCGCAACCGCAAGGGCGGTGACAACCAAGAAAACTTGCGTCGCATCAACAGAGAGCAACAGCAGAAGCCAAACAAGGCGGTGGTCGTCGTTCAGGCCGCTAAGGATTTGAGGTAATTAAAATTTCAGACCCATTGTATTTCGCTACGCCACTGCCGATAAGTCTGTTATGTTATCCTTAACAGTAGAATAGAGATATGTCCTTCCCAATAATGCATTGTTAAATCTAAACAACTAAATGATTGATATATCTTCATTATTCTTGTAATGTTAATTCTAGAAATGGAGGGGCACCTTGAACAATCTCCCAGATTGGGGCTTGCCATCGACAGCGATGATGTCAAGTACATTTCTGGGTTAAGTACCATACTGGTAGCTACAATTCAGGAAGCTAAGGACAGAATTTCTCAGATTGAGTACATCTTTTGCAGTCAGCTCTACCCAAATTTCCAGTTGAAATCTAAAGGCTTGCAGAAAATATACACCGAGGCTAAGAAAGCTGCAGAAGATGCATGGACCAACAAGGAAGCTGAGTTCACACTTCAAATACAGAAACTTGAACTTGAAAGAAAGCAGGTCCTTGAAGAGAACCAGTCTCTCATGCTTGACAAGGAAAAGCTACTAAAGGAGCAGGACGAGAAAATCAGACAACTTCTTCTGGAACAAGAGGATCTAAAAGAGGAACTTATGCTCAAGTGTAAGCAAGTTGATGAGGGGATGGAATTGCAGAATAAACTAATGCAGTTGGCTCAAGCCAATGCCTCTGTGGTGGCTGATAAGGGTAAAGAACTCAAAGGGCATGAAGAGAAAACAAACATTCTTCTCACTGATTTGAACAGCCTGCAGAAAAAGGTTGAAGCACTCCAGCAGGAGCTTGGAGAAAAGACTCAAGAAGTTGCTCATTGGAAGAAGTTGTCCGAAGATGTACTTAAAAAGATCGAATCGCAAGCCCTTGATAGTATGCATAATGAAGAGCAGCTGATCGAGTGTAACAGGGAGAAGAAGCTACTCATGGCCAATTTTGGGAAATTGAAGGAGAATTATGATGAACTCCATTTGGTACTTGGACAGAAGACTAAAGAAATTGAGGAAGGAAGAAAATTGCAGGAGCAGTTACTTGCACAAATTGATTTTAAAAGCTCAGAAATTTTAAAGAATAACCAGCAGTTGGCTGAGCATGGAATACAGAAAGACCTACTTCTGGCCCAAGTAAAAGGTCTGGAAGAGAAAGTCAATTCTCTCCAGGTTAAACTTAGAGAAAGTGGTAACGATTCAATTCAAGAAAGGGATTTAAACGAGTTACTAAAACAGAATAAATTAAAGGACTCTGAGTTGACTGCTGAGAAGAAGAAACGGAGGGATCTCTTTGATGCTTACAAAAGGCTAAAATCTCAGTACAATTTTCTCTGCAGAAAGAATGGCCTTACTACAGAAAATATGACTCTTAAAATTAAACTGGAAGATGAATGTGATTCGGCTAGGCAGCATCTTGATCCTAAATCTTCTATTGGCAAGTATCTGCTGCTTATATTTAATTTATTTATTTTAGCTTCTATTTAGGTCTATGCTCCTCCTAGCTATGTGCTGATAGTTTTTAGATATTCTTAAAACTGGTTGTGTTTCTTTTGCCTGAGGCACTCAACTTGTTGAGGTCTAGTCTTTATGCTGAATTTGTGGTTTTAGGTTAGACTGTCTGTAACATCCAATAGTCTGAAGCAACATGTAGCAAAAAGCTTGTTGTGGCTGCTTCGTCTGATGTTTTTTCTTTTACTTTATTTTTCCTGGGTGGTCTGAAATTTCTTAGCTACTTTCCCCTTTTCCTCATTGCAGATGCTGAAACCAAAATTTCAAATATTCCTACAGTTGCTTTTGACACAAGAAGAATGAAGGATGTAATTGGCTTAGGTGTTGACTTGGAGGATAGGAGAGGGGCCAAACCAGTTGAAACCTCTATCACCCGCACTCCCACTTCCAGTTTCCCCACTCCAAAACGTCCTTCAACTGTGAAATCTAATGCTATAGCTGGTACCAAGCGATCTGTTTCTGGTTGGAGAGATACTAGGTCCCATCAAAGCGAAGCTGGGGCCGATCCGCATGATGATTTTCTTGACACTCCGCTGGAGAATATTAGAGGAAACCTGAAAAAAGCCATGAAGGAAGAAGCTGAAGGTCTTCCAGATCCAGAACACATGAATGTTGATAGCTCAGATGATGATGAGACTCAGGATGTCAGTGTTGAAAAGAGGCCACAAAAACAAGAGACACCATTGCAAATAGCAGAAAAAGGAAGTTTCAAGTATGTGGAACCAGTACGAAAGAAAGCAGAGAGGGAAAAGTTGACAGGATTTGAATGCAAGCAATGTAAGAAATTTTATGATGCTGTTCTTAACCATGGAGGCGAGGACAATGAATATGACAAGAAGAATTTTCGCTGTGAGCATCATGATGGTGTATCTAGGCACCGATACAAGTATGTTCCTCCTATGACTCCTGAGGGATTTTGGAATATTGGATTTGAATCTGAAATATAGGTTCTGAGCTAAAGCTGATCAAGCATTTTTCATTTAGGTTTAATAGACATTCAAGGCATATTTTTAGTCTTCAATCTGTAAGTGAACCCAAGTCGAAAGTAGAAAAGAATTGAATAGAATATGAATGATTTAAGCTACTTTGGGGCTTGGCAGCATAAAGCAACCGTTGACATCGAGACATTTGCAATATGACTTGCTGAACTGCAGATGCGATGCATAACATAAGACATTTCATTTCATGCCTGTAGATAGAAGTTGAAGAAAGTTATCATAAGTAGTGTTGTCTTGTGTCTCTTAATGTTTAAACTTCAAACCGAAATGTAAGAAAGAGATGTATAGGAGTGTTCAGATATAGGGCGCAAGTTGTTTGACATAGATTTCCAACTCAATTATTATACTTGTATTGTGATGTTTTTGTAAATTAAAGGGAAGGAGAGGCTAGTGATAATAGGGCTTGCAGTTGCAGACTTGCAGTGCAGAGGATACAATAAAATAAAACTAGGGAGTTAATTAGGAATGGGGAGGCCGAGGTATCAAGAATTCAAGAATCAAGATTGATGGTTTGTTGGCAAATGGTAATTGACTAATTGACTAATTGGTTGGCTTCCCGTTGCCGTCCTAGAAACTGGAATACAAAAAGGGTAAATACTCAAATCAGGACTAAAAGTTTGTGTGAATAATCAAATTAGGCCTAATGCTTTTAATTGATTGATCCTAATAAGGCTTAAAATCCCAATCCTAGGAACAGATCATAAATAAATTGGAAAGCGCTATGCCTATTTGCTATTTATTTCCCATCCAAAATAAGTCTGATTTGACAAAGCTGTATAGTTTTAGGCCTTATTAGGATCAATTAAAAGAATTAGGCCTAATTTGATTATTCAAGCAAACTTTTAGTCCTGATTTGGGTATTTACCCTATAAATGATTGACAAATTGGGCTTTACTTGTGCAGACCAAATCTGTGTTACGAGTCGAGAGGGTGAGGGAGCAATATAAAATAATGTCGTTGGCGAGTGAGATCTCTGGGCAATTAAATTTTACAGTGGTTCGGGTGCGACTTAAGGATTGGAGATAAATTATAATCATTCATCATGATATTTGTGGGTGGACTTCCCTTTTCTCCCAACTCTGCTTCGTCTTCTTCCTCCTCAAGTTCATCGTCTCAGTCTCAGGTATTTTTCTTCGGTTCATACTTCATAGTCTTCAAAAAAAATATGGCAATAGAGATATCTCATCTCGTTTACCAAAAAGAAATTCTCATCTCCTACTAGGAGTAGTATTATTATTGTGTAAATATTAGCCTATTTCAAAAAAAAAATGTGATTATGATTTGTGTCAGAGGTCCTAAATTTCCTTTTAGTTTCTTTTTTGTTTTGTTAAACTTAAATTTATATATAAATTAAATCACAGTTGATGCTTAATTATCTTATTAACATTACAGATATCATGGATGATGGATAATGTATAATGTCATATAAATTCAAGGGAACAGTTTTTATGACAGATGAATATATCTTTCTTGTGAACAGCCAGTAAATCTGTTGGTGGAATTGATCGAACACCCCATTCTTGTATCTGCCTCACATTCTTTCAAATCTATCCAGGAGAGGAGAATCTCAGCATCCATGGACACTGATTTAGCAACATTGTCAAACAACCCAAAATATGTTTATTTATTCCAGAGAGAATACGCAACCGTTGATCCTGCACTTGTCCATGTATCTTTTTTTCTCGTTGCTTCCTGCAATTGCATATTAAAATCATTACACACTTCTTGTTAAAAACTGATACCACCCTTTTATGTTAACAGCTCAGATAGTACCATCTTTCGCATTTTGTTCATGTAGACTTTCTCTCTTCCTGCACAATTGAGATCTCTATACGCTGCTGCTCTGTTATAAAAGACAGTGCCTATCTTTAACAATGACTCCTCATTTTCTTTTTTTAATTTTAATAACTTAGTAATATGACCTTTAGTAGACAATATCCCCCGAGTTCTTACCAGTCATGTTCAACCAGAAATGTTAACCCTCGGCATTTACCCAATCACTTTTCTTGCATCAGTTTGGAGTTATATCTCATCGTGAGTGGAAACTTATGAACCCTAATGTCATGGGCTGGAAAAGGCTCTCAATTTGCTTGTACTTTAGCTGAAGGAAAATTTTTAATATGAAGAATTGAAATAGTAATTGGAATCTCTTTTGAGTGCTTGTTAATTTCATGTTATGAATGTGTGACTCCAGTAAGAGCTTTGCGCTATTTCTAGGTGCTGAGGTTCTGTTGGTCTCAGGACATCTTTTCTATACATGTTATGCCTTGATTTACCCATCTCTCTTTTTCTTGCTTCTATAGTTCTATTGAATTCCTTCCTGATTTCCTTCCTTGCATGGAAAGTATGTCGGCACTGATGAAGCAACAACCTGTGTGGGCCTAGTGATTCGAAACCGGAGAAATGGCATGTAAGAATTTATAAGAAAGTCAAGAATTAGATGATGGAAATTTTCATTTTGTATTTTTGTTGTGTCTGTTATTCTGATTTTCTGATTTGAACTCAGGACCTCTGTTGCCCACATTGATTCTCCAAAATTTGTGGATATTGGCATCATCCAGATGTTATCTCTAGTTGTTGATCAAAATTCTCCTATTGATTTGGATGTATTGTTCAATACATTCCCCTTTCTTTTAACTCATTGGTCATTTATCGTAATCGAAAGATAATAATTTTTCTTGAATTAATTCTTTTGAATTTTAAAATGCAGGTGCATTTAGTTGGTGGATTTGAAGATGTTTCTCCTAATGTACGGTCCATGATCTTCTCATTTCTGTTGGTTTTCCAGAGAGGTAATTACCATTCTAGAAGAAAAATGATTGAGCTGAATAATTTTACTTTTGTATGCAGCATGCTAAAGCCAGGAGAACATCAGAGGAGAATCCAAGATTGGATGGTTATTCATTTCCTTTGTGTACAAAAATAGTTGAAACTATGCAGAAGAGATGTGAAAATTTTCACATTCAGACTCTCTGTGTTCTTGGACATAACACCAAAAAGGATTCTGAAGGAAATGCATATCCCATTTTCAATGGGTTCCTGGTAAGTTAGTTTTTTAGAATTCCTTGATTTTGAAATGACAGATAGAAGTGTAGAGCTTAATGAAGGCATCATACTGAATTTTTAGCAGCTCCTGACTCTGAAATAGCGAAATGCAATTGGTTGTTGAAATCTTAGGGTGAGAGTGTAATATATATGTTTAGATTCCCTACAAGGACATTGGACAATTCTTATGGTTCAAGATGTCGTGTTTCAGGTTATGACTCCAGTTGCAAGTGCTGTTGATACTTTATTATACACTAAAATAAAATGATATAAAATGTTATGTTCTTTTGCGTGTTTTTAGGTAGAACCTTCTACCGGATCCCTCATTCCTGCAAGCTTTGATAGGACTGCTCGCTGTCCAGATGAAATTGTCCGAAGACTTCGAGTCTCCGCTTCATATGATGACCACAGTTGGCACGGGAAATTACTGGATACTTATGACACGAAAACTGACCAATTCGTTATTGCTCCTTGCAGTTGGTAGAATGTTGTAAAGCTAAATAAATATTCCTTTGCTATACCATGAGCTTGGATTTATTGTTGATTTACCCTTTTTTTTAAAAAAAAATATTTATTGTTTATATAGGAACAGACGCCTTGTACAAATGGCTTTGTCACTGCAAAGTCTTTCTGACTCTGAAATTCTTGCTACATGCTCCACGTCACCTTCTGCTGAAGGTCCAGATTTTGTTGAAAATGAAAGAAGGTGAGCATATCTTGAAGGGTACATATATGTTTCTACTTTTCAATTTATGGTACATTATGAGTTTTTCTTCTTTTACTGGACAGTTTGTTACATTTGGTTATACAATACCGCTTGTTTATTATCTGAATGTTGCTGAAGAATGCAAGCCATAAAGGCAATTTAGAGAAGTTAAGCCAAGAGCCTTTTTGTTTAGAATTAAGTGATTTGCATTTGAACAACGTAATGGTCTGACTGATCTCAGTAGTCCAAAATTCTAACCATCACCAGGGAGATAGGGGATTTCAAGAACTGAAAAGAAAAAAGGAAGTATGATTTTGAGAATAAAAGTAGAATCTTTCCTGCATATGCAATCCATGACAACTTTTACTTGTGTTTTAGGTAAACAAAAGGTTTTAAACTTTGATAGAATGTAGAAGGTCTCCTTACGATGCACCTGCGTCTAGATTGATCAAAACTATAAAATCTTTTGGTCGGATAGCTTGCATAATGTCTTTTCATGTAGGGAATTGAGTTATTCTAAGTGGTATTGATATTATGATATTTTCATTTTAGGATGTGGAACTATTTGATTGAACATCCAGACTGGAAAAAAACTTTTCCCAAGAGGCAACCACGTGTCTTTGAAAGGACTGCTGAGGGAGGCTGGAAAAGTGCTGATTTTCATGACAAGGATAGTGGTTGCAGATCCTAGTTCATAACATACCGTGCAAACTCCTTTGAAGAGCCAGTTAGTTTATGTAGAGCCTGCCATTCTGTGCTGGCTTCTTCCTGGTGTTGTATTGTACCAGTGAAAAGCATGAACACAGCTGTGTTAATTGTTAACAAAATTATAAGCCTAATGGAAGCAAGTGTCAGGGAGGAGAAAGTTTTGACAGTTTAAAGAAGATGCTCACAGGTTTTTCATTTGACATGTCAAAGGTACCCTGATTATTGGTATTTTCAACCACAAGCATTGGTATAAAAGAGGTATACTTGGACTCCAAGTCTTGGAGTAAACTTAGCTGCCATTTTAAGTCTCTGGTACCTGCCTGCACTGCACCACAGTAAAAATCCTTTTATTTTCTCTTTCTAATCTCATGCATGTTTTATCTTATTATTTGTATTTTTTATGTTAATACTATATTAGAATCTTATCTCCCGTTGCTAGGCTGGGACCTGGGATTTGGATTATGATTTGCAGTAAAGAATTGTAGTTTCTGTGTATAAGCCTTTATCCATTTTATCTAAGGAATTTATGTGTAGATTTTGTTACTCTTGGTTCTAGATTTTACAAACTTTATTGGCTTACAGATTTTGGCACGCTCAATGAAATGAGGATTGAAACTGCGACTGAAAAAGTAGTGGAATTTCAACCGTAACCGTGGGGTGGGGGGTACAGCAAAAATTTACATCCGATCCGTACACACTAATCGCTAAAGCCTAAATGAATAATGTTACAGGATTCTTTTCTTGTTCTTTTTCTAATCAATCACAAAAGAAATTCAGACAACTACAATAAATACTTCCACTCTTACAGTGATACCTAACCAACGCCACAAACCTAGAGTTTTCAAAGAGAGAGATAAAGTTAGAAAGAGCACTACGCAAGAAATTAAATTGCCCTCCCATCAGGAAAGGCAGAGGTTCTCAATCTCTCCAGTCCAGTGTCTCTGCCACCCATCTTATTGTCAACTCAAGCTTTAATTCAATCAGATACAACCATGAACTATTTTGGCTTCCTATAAAAGCTCATGATTCTTCATCATGCTCGATGCATTGCTTGCATAAATTGTTGGCCATCCTCATCTGTTTTGCGTAAAAGCACAGACCACCCTATTCAGGAAAAAGTTGTAATAATAAATTCAAAATTATTATGAGTATTTACTAACAAGCTCAAGTTAAAAGGATGACATGTGTCCTTTTATGAATATTAACTAATTAATTAATTTTAAATAGTAAACCACTTGAGTAAAAAATTTACATTAACAGTATGAAATAATTTTCCTGTAATAATATCATCTCTTGATTCATTCATTCTGACAGAAAAGTTGAAATGGATAGTTATAACCCCTCCTTTTTTTTACCCCTAAGCCTAAGGCTCTACGACTACAACTTAGATTGCACCACATTACTGCCAGATGGAAACAATTATACGTAGACCCTTAAAGGATAGTCCAAATGACAGAGAAAACAAGTTTGCACTGGCAGTAAGCTTTTCATAAAGGTTAGAGAGATCTAATACATTTTTTGCAAATACTGCACCTGTTTCACATTTAATAGCATAGAAACAGCTTGCACAATTTTCTACAGCATTATCAGATTTGAATTCATAGTGCTCAATGATCCTCTACTTCCATTCAGGAAAAAAAGAGTTTGCCTTAATGCAAATGTAGAAGTGAAACTTAGAAGAAAAACATAAATAAAGTCAAACCGGCCCCTATGGAATGTCATGTTTCCCAAATTAAGACTGTTAGACGTGCAATAAAACTTAATGAATTGAAGTAGAAGAAGAATTTACCACTTTCACCATCAAATATATCTGAAAGCTTTGCAATTGCGTCAAGAAGTGCTTGCTCATGCTCCTGCATTGAAAATGAACAATAATATTATGTTGTTTGATATTAAAACGTTCGACATTAACAAACACTTGTATGCCCACCTTTAGCACCCTCTTTGCTTTCTCAATTTCAAGTGCATCAGGGAGGTTTGCTCCAAAAACCCTCTCCACCTACCCCAAGTCAAAATAGAAAAAAAGGTAGACATTTGTCCATTAGCTAATTAAGAACCAGACTCCCTGCTGTGCATAGACCTATTTGAACAAAAAAACTTCAGGAAGGACACCCTTTTTGATTTACCTCTTTTATCAGAGTATCTGTGTGAAGAATTTGTAAATCATCTAGTGCCTTTTTTCCACTGCCATTCTGTACTGGTACAAAGTCTTTTCTAGAGGGACCCTTTGGTAAGCCTCTACCTCTTCCTGCCCTTGGCATACCGTCACGACCTACAGATCTACTCATTCCGTGACCTGATCCACCACAAACACCTCGATGAGGAATTCCAGGATCCTCACTTTCCCATTGTATATCCTCGGGAGAAATCTGCCACAGGAGGAAAAGAGGGGGAGCGGGGGGACAGAAGACCAAGTAACATCATAAATCATGAAGAAAATGATTGAGCTAACTGAAGATTCTAAACAAAATGTTAATAGAGTAAACACGTGCAAGTTTAAGAAAATTTCACCTATAAAAATATATTGCTGCTAAACTAAATAAACGACAGAATAGGTGCTTTGGCACTTCAAAGATATCCAACAAAAGTCTGTCAAGCCATACATAAGTGAAATTAGTTGCAAATATTTTTAAGTTTGGGATTGGTAGGAACCAATGTACCATTGGCTTAAATTCCACACAAAATCTGAATGCAATCCTCATGTCCAGATCTAAAGATTTGTTAAAAGAACTTGCAACATTATTTTGCAACACATCTAAGCAGCGCACATTACTATATTGATGGGATTAATATGAATGGCTATAGAATAGAATAAGGATCAAGCTTATGTTCCAAACCACTCATACCCAGATCAGAACATTTTAAAATTCTTAACTTCAATTACCGATAAGAAAAGCATTTGAACCATGAAGACCAAAAAGCATATATACCTCTGACAGATTAACCCATTCCCATGTCTCATTTGCAGTACCCATATCATAGACCAGAGCATGCCGTCCCTAATGAGGAATAGACGAGATCAGGTTAAAACCAGTATAAACTAAATTTAATACACAATCTTTTTTGGCCAGAATCTAATACACAATCCAATGCCATACAAACCTCAACTAGATTGTAGTCAGTTATAACAGCTTCATAGAAATTGTTATCATCGGGCCATCTTGTCCTTACTTTCTTCCCTATCAATGGATCAAATGTTGCCCCTTCAGCAGGTTCACTCACAAAGGCAGCACCAGAAGATACTCTATTAACAGCTTGACTTCTCCCAACTGGACTAGTGGAGGGGTACTGCATGGACTTCACGGAAGGCACACAAGGTACACCCTGTCAAATAAAAAGGAAAACAATTGAAGTATTTAAAAAAAACAAAAGGAATTATTATCGTTTTGAAGATACTTCAAATTTTCATAAATCTAACTCACTGGTTTATGTTTCTTGGAGCCAGATATAGATCCTCTTCTAGCAGCTGATGAAGATGGTTGGTTAGATGGCACAACAGTTTGTGGATGAAGTGGCAGAGATGGCCCATTAATGGATTGTGAAGGCATAGACTGGGCTGTCTTCTGTTTCTTGCGAGATGCTGACACAGTGGGACTAGGCATAGGATCATGAACAGCTTGACCAGTATTATGCATGCTGGAGTGCGGCATCCCTGCTTGTCTCCACTCCCTAATGGCATTAACAGGAATATTATCATTTAAGGGAGAAAAGAATTTAAAAAAAATAAAAAAAAAATCCTGAAGCTTTGTAAGAGATTTATCTCTTAGTAGATAATACTTGTCCCAACTAAAGCAGACCTTATCCTTCTTATGACATCATCTGCATTAACCCGGCTTAAAAGCTCCCTGTGCTCCTCGTTTGATAGTCTCAATTCTTTTCTAAGTTCTGTTATCAAACTCTCCTTCTCCTGAATAAATTAATTTAGATAGCAGAATTCAAACCTAAGCAAACAAATTTGCTATTAGAATCATTAAAACAATTTTAAAAAAGTACCCAAGTAATGGCATCAGCTTGAGCTTTAAAGGCTCTTAGAACTGAACTGTATGCTTCTTGCTCAAGCTGGTGAATTTGAGACTCCATATCAGTTTCACCATGATTCCTAGAGTAGGGCACTGAAGCTACGGCAGCTCTTCCATTCCCAGCAATACGTGCTGTTCTAGGTATTCTATTCTGATGTGATGGTGGTAAATCATCATCAGTTCCTACAATTGTTTAATATAATGTGAGTGAATCATAGCTTGAGCAGAGTTCATGATAATTATTATCTTCCTAGATGTAGACTGCCAAGCTAAATAATTTAAATCACATTAAAGACTTAAAGCTGCACATAAGGCCACGGAAAACATATCTCAAGAACTGTTGGAACTTGGGAAAAAAAAAGGACCTATTGCTCTTAATATGGGGGAAAAGAATGTTCTTTGAGCACTTCAGAACAATGCTTAGCACCATTCACCTTTTGACTCATTCGCACTAGCACCACTGCACCAGTTAATTGGAAATACAAGGAATGGATTAAGTGTTGTTTGGTGGGTTAATTTTTAAAGTAGGCCTTGTGGTAAGTTCCCCTGCTCTAAGTTTTCTGGTATGAATCTTTAGCAGTACTGTTTAGTATGCACTTTCATTGCAGCTTCAAACTCTAGAATAAAGTTTTGAACTCGAACTAAGTTTGAGCCTTCAGAGGACGAGAGCCCATAAAAGCTTTGTTGTGGTTTTCTCTAGAGTGAGCACTATAAGTGAGAAAAGTTGAAAATAAATCATGTTCATACATTGTGGGTAATATGTAGGGGAATATATGAAACGAAAATTACAATCAGTCACCAAAAGCTGAGGAACTCAAAGAAAGGAGTGCCCATCGTAGGATGGATTTTTTGTTTTGTTCTTCTTTTTTTTTTTTTACTGTTTTCTTCGAGGGATAATATGTCAATTGCCAATAAATAAGGGGTAGTAATGCGAAGGCTACAAGCCTTACAAGACTAGCTCAAAGTGGGAACACAACACTCATACAGAAATGACGGACAATGGGTTTAGTAAGCAATGGCTTAGTAAACAAACTTATTGTTGGTGAACTTAACAATTTAATCAACCCAAAGAAGGGATTAGCATAATTTTACAAATTATTGCTGCATTCGTACTTTCCTCAGTGCATCATTATAACTTACAAGTGAAAGCAGTTGGCTGGATAAGAACCAATAGTTTCTCTTCAAAAAAATAAAAATAAATCTAACAAGAAAATACAAAAGAATCAGCAGAGAATAGCAAGTTGAAACACATAATCCATCTGAAAGCCTTAATTGCAGAGGTATGGAGTAAGGTAGGGTAGCACATAATCAACACAATTTAGAAAAGAAATAAGGAAGGAAGGGAAAAAGAAATGATATTAGTACGAAATCATGATCATCATAAAGAAAAGAGGAGAAGACAAGCAAGGAAACTGACCACTGCTATCATAGGGCTCGTAGTCCATAGCCAGCGTTGGGTTGGAGAAGAATCAAGGAAAAGAAAGTCAAAACCCTAAAACTCGGAGCAAGAAAGTAGAGATCGTAGAAAGCCAAAGCCCAGGTAGGGTTTTTGATTTCTGCAAAATACTTATCACTCCACCGTACTGCGGCTACAACTACTTTCAACTTCGATTGTATTTGTATAAACAATGAATTTTTGCATTTTATTTTTGGTTTCAAAGCTTTTTTTTTTTTGTGAAAGTTTCAAAGCTTTATATATATTGGTAAATAGTTCAAGATATAAAGTTTCAAAGCTTTATATATATATACACAGATATGAAACATGATTTGATTTTTGAATAGGAATTATACTATATATATATATATATATACTTGGGGTTTTTTTTTTTTTTGCACAAAAAGAGCAAATATATATACTTGGTTTAAATAAATGATTATCATCATTTCATACAAGTTCCGTAAAAGTTTAGAACGGCATAATTAAAAGAGGTATAATATGTCTATCAGTAATTGATATAGTAATCGTTGGGAGAATATCCCACGTTTGGCATAAAAAGGACGAATCTGAACAAACAAAGAGCTCACTCATTTGCCAAAAGCAACAAAATGTTGAACAGAACAGACCCAACCGTTATGCACAACACAATGTTTTTACGCAATATGTATGTACCCAGACACAGGAGCATCATCTTTTACAAATCAAGTACTATAAGTACAAGTATGAGGCACCAGCAGCAACAAGACCGAGGATCAACTACTTCAACCGCCCCCACACCAACTACTGATTTCTGCTTTCAACACAAGTGTATATATATTTTGCATTTGCAGCTTATAGCCCAGGGAAATGAGCAAAATGGTCTATTGCATACAAACAATCAACACCAGGAAACAAGCTCCCAGAAACCTACATAATTCAAACTCTCTTTTTCCTTATCTTTCCAATCACAAGTACTTTAAAATATGTCATTTTAAGGACAGATAACTGATAGAATAGATCGTAACTTCCCATATTGCCCAAACTAGAAACCAGCCCATCCAGCAGGTTGAGATGCTGGATGATTCTCCTTGATGATTGACTCACCAAAGCGCTGCGAACTACTTCCTTCACTTATCGGTTTCAATCTTTGAGAACTGGCAGCAGGGGCAGCTGTAAAGCTATCTGTGCCAAAACCCCATGTGTCCATTCCAGAAGTTGCTTGACCAGAATGCTTGTTTGAGTGACTGTTTCTGGTTCTAACTGACTGGACAGGATCCTTTGAAAGAGGTTGCTGCTGCTGCGATTTGCCATCCTCAGAAAAAGCCTGCCACGGCTTCACTTCTGGGCTGCTATTCGTCCAGTTAGCATATTTTTCTTGCGGAAATTCCAGCAATGTTCCTTCAATCTTCTCCCTCTGCTATCAAATGAACAGGTACCATCAAGTCGATAAGTAAAGGGTATGAATACAATTGAAAAAAAAAAAAAATCAACCATATGCAAACACATTGGCAGCAAAATGAAGAAAGACTACCAGAATTCCATCATGAGGACTTCCAGGTAAATTTTGATTTCTTGAAATGCTTTTACTCGGAGATGGAATTCTACCAGCAAGAGCTTGCTTGAGCTCCTGAATTTCCTGCCTCTGAGATCGACAAATTGCAGATAACTTTTCAAATTTGGATGTCATCTCAACCTTTTCCGAGTTGGCTTGCTTCAGCTGCTCTTTCAGCCTCTCTATTTCAGCTTCTAATTCTTCTTCTTTTGCTGTTGTTTTATTAATATTTCCAGAGCAAATCTTATTCGTATCAAATTCAGCAACAAAGGAGTTAAAGGCCTCGTCTTGAAAAGTAGTGGGGCAGTCCTTCCCCTCAAAAAAATTTATTTCAAAATCTTTAGAAGGACCATCATCCGATTTGTGCGATATATCAGGCACACTTCTATGTATGGAGTTACTCTGTACATTTTTTTCCCCTGTCACAGGGCTAGTATTTTTGGGTAAAGGGTGATTCTCAGGATGACTTCTATCATGTTTTGTTGAGATATAGCGGGTTGCATCTTCATCAAACTTGGGTCGGAACTTGTCTTCAGCAACAAGAGAGTCCTTTGCATGCTGAGTGGACCAGAAAGCACCAAGCTGTCCGCTAACACCCCTTGAACCAGGCTGTGATGCACTTCTAGCTGGTTCCCCAGATGGTGTGGGCGGAGGACTTCTACGAGGCATCTGGGGTGACCTATTTGCACACCTTGGTACACCTGCTACATTGGAACAACGCATCAATTTAAGTTCCACAAAAGCTAATGTTTAAGCCTTCAAATATTCAGAACTTTCTATCAATGATCCTCTATAATTCATCTCACAACACCAGCGTCCAGCACAAAAAACATGGTTAAATTAATACAAGCATTACACCTTCAACTGGACATCTCAACTGTTAACGTAGTACATATTTTCACCTTCAATAGATGGCATTTCAGGCGGCCTATCTGGCAAGGATTTCTGAAGACCAACAGGCAACTGCTCATTAACACGAAACCAGACCTGCCATCATGGGAAGAAAATCCCAAGATCAGTGAGCAGAATGTTAGATCTCTGCGAAAGATTACCATGGACATTAATGATCTAAAACTAACCTAAACTCATGGAGATGAATGGCCAATCAAGCAAAGCGCTTGCCTGCGTGATGTCAGGTCTGTCATCAGGCGATGATTGAAGCATGTCTTTAATTAGATCTATAACTGAAGAGCTGTACTTAGGTAAGTCTGGAATCCTATAGTTCCCATTTAAGATTTGCAGCTTTGATTCGCCATCAAATGCATTCTTGAAGTAGCAAATTCGGAAAAGAAGGCAACCAAGGGCCTGCAGAATGACAGAGTAGCTTCAGTTTCAACTTATACCTACGAATATATCTAATCTAAATTGCCTCTAGATTTCAAATGGAAATACGAGAGCAATCGACTTACCCATATGTCCACTTTTTCATTTATAAGTTCTCTCCGAAACAGATCCCACATCTATGCCAATAAAAGAAAGCAAACATAAATAAAATAATTTAACCACTATAGAACACAAAATTCTTTAGAAAAATCTTGGTTCTTCATTCAACCTCAGGGGCTCTATAGGCAGGAGTAGTGTGCTTCCTGATATTGTCTTCTTCTATACCCATCTCTTCAGGCTTCTCAAAACGCTTGTGATTGGTAGATGTGCTTCCAAAATCACACAACTTCCACAATCCATCACAACCCAACAAAAGGTTCTCAGCTTTTAAGTCCCTGCAACAATAAAAATACCAAGGAAGGAAACATACACCAACATTAAGCGACTTCTAGGAAAACCGTGATATACACACCATTGATAATAACATAGAGGGGAAACGTCAAAGTAAGCAGGAAGTCATTTTTAGCAAATAAAAAGGGATCATAGCATTCTATTTGACATCCTTACACCATTCCTCTTATGACATACCAAAGAGATTAACAAATGATGTGAATGACTATAACTAAAATAACTTCCACCCAAGTCAAATGTAACAACAATTTTGGTCAACAAAAAATATCTCTCTGCAGTAAAAAAGAAAAAGGTGGTGCATGTGGCAGTACTGCATATAAGAAATGTATGGTAAAAGAAAAAATTTTCAACAAATCTTACAATTAAATTATCATGATGAGTAAAAAGCTCGATTAAAGTTAAATATTAGCACCTGTGAGCAATTGGTGGGAGCTGGCAATGCATTGCAAAGACTGCATTGCACACATCCCTGAAAATGGTAAGAACTTGTTTCTCCTCAAAATAGGCAGCAGCTCCTCTGGTCTCTAAGACATTAACAAGAGATTTGTCACAAAATTCCATGACAAGGAGGGCTTCCTTGGTCCTTCCCAAATCCAGAATAGTATGTGCATAAAGTGTAACAATATTTGGATGTCCCTGAAGTGATTTCATGACAGATATCTCCTTGAGTACCAAATCCAAGGACTCCTGATCATTGCATATGATGTGCTTCAAGGCATATTGCTTTGAAGCATGTAGAGCATCCTTAGCTAAGTAGACACAAGAGAATCCACCTTCAGCAATGGCATTGCGAACATGAAGTTTAAGATTGGCAACATCAAGGGATCTGCCCTCGAGCCCTGCTGGCTCTTTTTGCATAAATGGCTTGAATCGCCACATAGTTGGAATAAAGGTAGACAAGATTCTGGACGAGTGATGAGAAGCATTAGAATTATTTAAAAAAAAAAGCATTAAAGAACAAGAATGATGGAAATTGAGGAAATGAAACAGAAACGTAGGAGAAACCATACGAAGGCATATAAAAGAGGAGCAGCAGAGAGTTATAATAGTCTAAAAGAAATATTTAAAACGAATAGGATGATGATGCTGGAATTCAAGATGAAGATAAACACTACATAACCTATATGATTTATGATTCATGACTAAATATAGAAACAATCTAGCATTAGCAAATAACAGCACTACGAGAGCAGATCTGATAAAGACTTTTTTTAAGGAATAAACAAGAAACTTGCAATCAGATCTCAATATCATCCCTAAGTAAAAACCCGCAAATCTCCAATAAAATGCCAATATATAATTTCTAAGTATCTGAGATTTCTTTTTCCTGCGGCGTTCAGTAAGTAGCAAACAGACACAAGGCAGCTACTTATGCAAATCAAATAAATGAATTGAAACAAACAACAAGAATTATCAAATCGAATTAAAAAAAAAAAAGGAAGATCTTCTTGCCAAAAAGAATTCAAGAAAGGAAAAAGAAGAAGAATGTATCAGTAATGTACCTGGTTAGATCAGGCTAAGTAGAACAAGCTAATCAGAAACCGATGAACTGCCCTGTAGAAATAGATGATTGAAAATTGAGCAAAAGAGAAGGGAAGAGAAGAGAAGGTAAGCTTTTGCTTTTGCTTAAAAAAAAGATCTGATTTCTTTCTGTCTTTGCGCAATTGCGCGTTGCTTTATTCTTTGTAGATAGAGAGAGAAAAATTATAAATAGAAGAATATATATATATATAATAATAATTAATTAATTATTAATAACATATATTTATACTATTCCAGTTCTAGTTTCTAACTTTCTTGTGATGATAATAAATACTAATAAATAAAATTATTGGTAAATTATGCGCTGCCTGTGCTGTGATACAAAGTCGAAAAATGTCCTGTGTATTAAAATATTAAATAAAAAAAAAGAAAAAAAAGTGTGTTGTTAATTGTTATCAACTTATATCATTGTCTTGTTGAGGTGAAATGATTCATGAAGTTGAAATTCTAACATGCGTCATTGTTTGACTGGGTGGAAGACTGTGGAGATAGATGGAATTCCAGTCTCAACTAGGGAATTAACTTAACAGACTCACCAATAGATTTCTACACTCTGAACTCTGAAGACTGGCGGACGTCCCACAGATGGGATTGGGAGGAGTCTCACTCTCGAGGGTAATATAATCTCGAAATCGACGGATTCTGAGGATTGAGGACAGCCTAAGAAAAAAGATCAACAGAGAGGGGGATAAGTGTAAAATGAGCTATTGGCTGGTATTTGACAGGGAGACCAACTCCCGGGCTTGGGCTTCTAATCTCGATACTAAGTCGCTAAATCGAGGCCCAGTTCTATTTTAGGCTTAGGCGCTTAGCTAAAAGGATCCAGGTCCAACTGACCAGAAAGGCACGTAAACGGCCAATTGGGCTTCTGCTGCTTCTGGATTTTTTTTTCTTTTTGACAATCGTTCGTTTTCATTTTTCTTTTAAAGGTCACGATAACGACGAGTCAAATAATTTGGGCCAGTTCGGTGACCTCCTTTTAATTTGAGAATTTAATTACTACATCTGGACTCTGATTAGTGGAAATAACCTCCACTCACTCTTGTTTGAAAATTGAAATTGCTCCCAAGGCACGCCAACGCCACTGTTTTATATTGTTAACTCGGTTGGCTTGTCGTTGTCGGAGGACATCTCTGATCAATCATGGAAATGGTTGATTCCTTTCCACATCCTTCCTACCAGATTTATATAGAAAATTTTTCCTTTCCCTTTCCTATATAATAAATTAATAATAAAATAAAATATTAGGATCAATCAAGATTCTACAGACTAGTGTTGGAAATATATACTTTTTAAAAAAACCCAAGGAACGGGGCTAATTTATTTGTAATTTTTCAGACCCTGACCCCGTAAAGTGATGGAGTGTGGGTAATGAGTGATGACTAATAACTAATGAGTAGGAACTTATTTCAGTTTTTAGCTTGATCGATATTGTTCCCTAAAATTGACCCTACTTCTACTTGCTGGGCCAAACAAAACATAAATTTTCAGGTATTCCCTATTATTATTATATATATACTATAAGCAATAAGCAACGAGGAGATAAGGAATACAGCAGCAGCGGCAGCAGGCGAGCCAGAGGATGAGGATGTTGATATATATTTGATGTTTTGAGTGAAATAAACATATAATAATTTTAGGGAGGACATAAAAGCACATGGGAGGAGAGACAAGACTCACATGAAAGAAACATGGGCTATTCTTAGGTTTGTTTCCTATGTACATAACTACATATACATATATCCTTGTCTTTTTTTCTCCACTTTCATCTTATCCTCTTGCTCTTAGACAGTCAAATTAATCATTAATGGATAATCAACAGCACTCTGCCTCTGCCTCATGTGAGCTATTAATTTTTCAGGACCCCTTTCACCCTTTTTGTCTCAACTCGTACTAGCAGAATTTTATTTGCACTAAAGTCTAAAAGATGACAGTGAGCATAAATTATGATTATCCATTATAGCTCCCGTTGATGAGCCACTTAAGGCTTAAATGAGTAAGTAATTGTATGCTAAGCTCTTGCAATCCTAAACAATCTGATAGCGATCGATAACGTGTCCTTGGAATATGATTCAATAAAGCAGTTTTATAATCAGTTTCAACACACAGACAAAAACACTTTCTTTGCAAACCCAGTTGCTAATTGCTTTTTGCAAGTTGGAGTCCCTTCTCTAGTATGCGTTTGTCATCCGAAAGTCCATTCCCATGTGATCCCTGATAATCCCTCGAGGTCGAGGCTCCAGCATTCTCACTTATTCACTTTTGATTGAAGGTGCCGGCCAGGAGGAGGTGCTTCGCATTTGACTTCAATATATACAAGAGTGGTTCCTAGCTAGTTTTGTTTTCTACGCCACCCAAAACTGATTAATTAGCAGCTTTCCATGCGGTAATCATCCTACGTTTTTTCCCTCCTACTGCTAGCCACTTGACCAAATTACAGTTTCATTTTTTCGGGTGGAGCCAGATGCCCCAAACAGGGGAAGGAATTAAAGACGTACAACTTAATTTCCACCAGGACTTTTCCATTGGAGTTGGAGCACCAAATGATCTTGAACCATTATGGCCAAGGCAAGATCAAGTTTAAAGGAACTATATATTAGATTTTTAGCAATGTGGGTTCTTTCGAGATCTAATTTCCCATCATCATTTCTCATTTTAAAGGCGTAGTTGGAGGAGAATTCCCAATTTTACCCTGCACCTGGCTAAATTAGTTGTCTTAATTTCCTTTTCAAAAGGCTGGTATATTATAGTATTATTTTATTTTAGAATCATTAGAAGTTGCACCTACATTTAGCTATTTTCACCTAATAAAATTGATGGATAATATATATATATATATATATATATATATATATATTCAATATTACAATGCTGCCAATGCATGTACAAGAGTTGTTAGTTGTTCAGCTAGATTTGTTAGAAAACATGGACCGCCACTATCATTTAATTTAAAAGAAATTAAAACCACCGTTATAATTGAAGTAGTTAAGTGTGTGTTTATATATAAAAAAATTAATAATTAATAAGTATATGCTTAGGATGAAACTGATCATTATTAACTTTGTACTGTACTATATAAGATGCTGGGAATTTGGTGCAAAAAAAAAATATAAGATGCTGGGAATAAGTAGCAAAAACATAAGGATGGCGTTGAACTTGTGGCCAGCTCAAGATTTATCTCATTATTTTGCTTACATAATCATTTAAGATCTCAAATATACCATTTGTTGTCGTTAATCAATCTCGTGAAGTTGACTTTCTCAAATTTGTTTTGTACGCAAGGCTTGTACTTAATTAGTGCTATAGTATATCCATACATGTTCAGAATATATATACATACACAGCTGATGATATGATAATGTAAATTAATTTTATATACTCCACAAGCAATACCTTAAATATAAATTCATTTGTATGGAGATCTCAAACAAAAACCAAGCTTCTGATTAACGATGATAATATGTTCAGATTTCAGATTGAAAGTTCAGAATGAGAAAATCACTATAAAAAGTTTTGGGAAAAATTAAAAAAAAGCACTCTATCAAAAATATTTATTACTTGATCTAATAAAGATAAAGAATTATTATTTCCTAAATCTTACTTAACACAAAATTAATAAGAAGAAAATTGTAATTACCTTTTTAACCTTGCTAAATCAAAATAATAAAAAGTAGGGAATGTTACGTTTGCACTAGTTCATTTATATTTTTAATTTCTGAACCCACTATACACACAGTATTCGTGTGTGTATCCACGATCGATTTGAGTAAATCATAAAGAATGTAATTTTATTAATTTTTTTTCATCAATCGCTTGTCTAATCTAGTATAAAAAAAATTTTGAAATGGTAATTGGTAGGTGGCCCAACTTATATGACCGGAAAATTTAATTAATAATAAATAAATATATTGTGCAGTTGGTAAGTCGTTATTATTAGGAAAGGTTAATGAATTTTCTTTTCTAAATTAGTAGTAAGTAATAATAATAGTATATATGTATGTGTAAGTGAATCTAAAGAAAAATGTTAGGGTAAGATGGTGGTGGGTCCAATGAAATAATGGTTTGTTTGTGTTAAAACTTAAAAGAATGTACACAAAAGTTCTCTTGCATTTAGGATTGGCGAGGATGAGAATATATATTTAGGCTGTTTGTGCCTTGTGGTGAGTCTAATTGCTAAACTTCTAATTTAGCACATAGAAATATAAAAAAAAAATGGTAAGGAAAAAAAAGAAAAAGCCAAAGAGAAATTGAATTTTGAAACGAAAGTGGCCCAGGGCCCAGGCGGCCAGCCAAGGTAGTAAGAATTATTAGTATATATACTCCATATAAATATATAAATATATGATGATTATCATATGAAAGTGGATAGTGGATACTTTAGAGCAAGGACAAACCAAGGAATTATCAGAATGTTGAAACAGAAGCTAACAAATCCGACGTAATCATCTAGTGTAACAGCTTAGCTGGAGTCTGGAGCCTTTCAGCTGGACCCTCTCCCTGTGGCGATTTTCCGTAACTCAGAAGCTAAACCCATTCTTCCTTCTTCCTTTATTTATTTTGATTTAGGTTTATAATATCATCATCATTACATTCAAAACATTTCGAACACCCACTACTACTCATTCTCTTCATCCTTCATCCACAATCTAGCTAGTATGAGTATTTAATGATTCTCTTCTTTCATATCTTCCCACTTCCAAGCTTCCTCAACCCATGAATATAATTGGAGATTTCAAATTTCATACATTATTAATCACTTAGGGACCGTTTGGTATTGTTTTCGTTTTTTCTGTTTCTCGTTTTTGTTTTGTTTTCGTTTTATTTTTGTTGCGTTGTCAATTTTTTTAAAACAAAAACATGTTTTGATATATAATTTGGCTATATGTTTGTTTAATATAAAAAAATGGTGAAAAAACATGTGAGTTACTATTTATCAATGTGTTTCTGTGTTTTGGAAAAAACATAAATACACAAAATTCTTACTTCTATTTTTTTCCAAAACATTGCTTCTGTTTCAAAAAGTTTTTAAAATGGAAACAGTCTGCCAAACATGTTTTCACTGTTTTGTTTCCAAAAATAAAAAATTGACTGTGTTTTGGAAAAAACATAAATACACAAAATTCTTACTTCTACTTTTTTTCCAAAACATTGCTTCTGTTTCAAAAATTTTTGAAAATGGAAACAGCCTGTCAAACATGTTTTCACCGTTTTATTTCCAAAAAATAAAAATTTGACAACAGAAAACAGAAAACGTAAACGATACCAAACAAACTCTTAACTATCAAGTCATTAAAAATGTATTATGTATATCATCCATCTTTAACTATTAGCCTTGCGGTAATAATGCCTATTTCAAAAGCTTGAAGATAGCATACCCACTACATTACCTGATAATTTGTGTGTATTCCTATATATCAAGATTCTGTCAAATTTTTTAATCTGTTTGGTAGGCAGGAATGAATTTAATGAAAGTAATAAAAGAAAAATTGCCAAATCAATAATTTTGATTTATAATTATATTATTTTACTTTGTAGTTCAATCCTTGATTTATGAATGAATACAACTTTTTATTTGTTGAAATTTGAATTACTAAACACTAGTCTTGCACGATGGTGAAAAAAAAGTTGAAATCTCAATTAAGTGTCTAATTTTTGGTTGAAAATCTAAAATAAGGATTCAACACAATAAAAAAGTCATTTAAGGTCTCAAAGCCTTCAAATTATGTCAATTAAGGCCCTTCATTGACCCTATTGGATAATGTTAGGCCTTTAAATGACCATTCCTCAAGGTGTAGATACTGATTTTTGGTCATTCTATTTAATACATGATAATAATCTTATTTCATTGCATATTAATGCACATAATAACATATATGGGGTTGGACTTTGAGTACGTGACATGGTTCATCGTCAATTTCATTGGGATGTGCAGGAGTGATAGCTTGGAGACTCAGGCTAGGAGATAGTTGGGAATCCCCTCTCAACCCTTTTTCGAGGAGAGTGATGCGATCCTTCCTATATCCAACCACACATTATAAAACTATCCAGCATTTACCTTTTTATTTCATGAGACATTACCCACGTTATTTGAACATAAATGTGGTGCAGTTACTCCGTCAAGAGTATAAATAATACCTTGAGACAATGGAGAAAATGTTAATCATTCTCTCATTCACAGCACACATACATCATATTCTGCTCTCTGGCTCTCTGACAAAAGAAACAAAGAAAACTGCAAACCACCATTTCATACACCACCTGTCACTGCACACTTATCTTCAGGAACTGTTCTGGCCTTCCTCTCCGCTGCCTCTTACACACCTTTACTTGTCTGTGACATCTCTTCACTCTACTTTCAAGAATCCTTGTTTACATAAGGTTAGATCTTATTTGAGATTTTCAACAAAGTTTAAACCCTAATTTGAAAATTTAGGGGAAATTAAAAATAACTAGTTATACTCGTAAATGTCCTTAAAATCTCATAGCAATAAAGCATACTAGAAATACAAACCCTTGCTAATGTTTTTGGAGTATTTATTATATAATGTTTGAACAATGAGTCAATAATAATAATTAAGTACAGTATTAGGTGGGAAATACTTAAAAAAGGAGAAAAAATGATAAGGATAATTTGATATAAGAAGGTATAATCAATAAATAGGAGAAAAGGAAGGGGGAAAATTATTTAATGCATTTATTTAATTTTTTAATTTAACTATTAATTAAATTTTTTTGATAAAAATGAAATATTAATTTTTCATAAATTTTTGTAAATATTTGAGAAAAGAAAAGAAGAGGAAATGCCAAGTGACATATCTATTCTTTTAAGGGTTTTTCTTACTTTTCATGGAAAAACTGTTCAGGAGAGTGAAGGAAGAATGACAATTAAAATTCATGGAAAATAGTTTTAATGATTTGCTTTATTGGCACTTTCCTTAAAAAATAATCCAATTTTAATGAGATTTATATTTTTTATGGGATGAGAAAAACTTTCTCTACCTCTTCATGATAAAGTATTTTTACACGAATAATGCTACTTGTTTTGTCTAAATCTACCATCTAATATCCCGCCTATCATTGGAAAAAGTAATCATAATTTATAAAACTCTATTCAATAATACCATAAAATCAAGAGATTTACCCTGCAAACCCTCATTATTTTTGTAATTAGGGATTAAATATAAAATTAATTTATTACCTTAATTATTAAACGGGATAACTGATGGTAAAATCAGACTTAGACAAATTTTCCTTTTTCCACCTATCAATCAAAGTAAATTGCTCTTAAAATTTAATTTCCCACTTAATATATATAATCTAATCAAAGTATCAAAAAGTTTTTTTCAATAAACTAAACAAACGCAGTCTTATAGAGAGAATTATGTTAAGACTAAAATTTTTAAAAAATATATTATATATATATATATGTGGATACTACTATTCTATTCATTCACAGTAGGTGCGGGGTGCATTTTAAGTGAATAATATATTTTTTTTGTCAAGAAGAGAATGATAATCACTAACTTTTAAAGGAGTTTTAGGAAACTCCTATTTTTATATTGTTTTGTTCAGCAAAACAAGTAAATATACTACTCTAAAATATTTAAATAATAATAATAATAATAATAATAATATATTTTTCCTTTAATACATCTCAAGTGTAACAATTCAAAATGCATGATTTTGTAAAGGTTAGTTAAGTTTTTATTATTAAATTTATTTTTTTTCATACAATAAATTTCTTAAATTAAACAATAAATTACAATAAATGGTTATATATATATATATTATATTATATATAATAATATCATAATACCTTAGACGCTGACGTTTTTTTGACCGTTTTTTCTGTCAAAAAACGGTGCAGGTTTTTTTCCTTTCTATCTAGAAAAACAATGCAAGTTCACCGTTAAGCTTTCCCATTTAAAATTAAAAAGGCTCAACTGAGACGAAACCCAGGTGGCAGATACCGAGATGTCACTATCTGCTGACGTGGCATAAATGCCAGCGTGTGCAGAGTGTGCAGTGCAAGCCAGCTGGCGATGAGAGTTACCCCTGTTTTTTTTTTATATAATGAACCTAATTAATAACATATATATATATAATTATAATAACTCTAATAATTATAATTTTATTGTAATAAGTAGAGTAGGAATGGAGAATGAATGAGAATGAGAATTATATTATATAATAATAGAGTAAGACCAACAAAAATGAAAATAACAAACGCAACAGGCTGTCTCTC
>AWUE01018372.1:0-51575 GCA_001974825.2 Corchorus olitorius | reverse complement strand
AGAGTCAAAGGCCCAGGGGGCAGCAGTGGTATGGCGGCAGGTCACATGCTGACTTTATGTATACACTGCAAACTTTGTTTATTGGACCAGCCTGGCCACACACCCCCATGGCCCCATCACGACACCCCATTTTACGATTTTGGCCTCTCACTCAATAATTTTGCTTTGCCCTTCCCTTTTCAAAATTCATAAATTCCCCCCTTCATCTCACTAACTAATCTATAGTACTTTTTTTTTTTTTGCTTTCCCGGTGACAATTAACTATAGTACTTCTACTACTTTGAATTATTATATGGTACTTCCACTACTAACTTCCCATAACTTTTGATAAACCCATACACCTAATATCCTTAAACTTTTATAGTATTACTTTTTTCCATTTTGGGTTGTTATTAGTATTTATTTATGAAATTAAAGGGGCATAATTGTCATTCAACGTCTCATAATTTCATTATTGGAAATATTTGATTTAGTTAAGAAGGTCAGGGTTAACTCCAGCCCATCATTTTTTTGCCATTATTTTATATATATATATATATATATACACACATATATATACATTAATACAGGTGCTTTGGAATGGGTAATTGGTAAAAATTTTAAATGGGTAAATACTAGTAGGGTATTTTTTATATAGAAAGGATATTTAGATATTCCAAATCATAAAAAAATATCTCATTTTCCTTGAGTTGATTCTCAGAGTAAGTTGAGGTTGGATTTTATTTCTAAAGATTTTTCGTTAACCAAAGTTACCTCAATATTTATTTGCTGCTTTCTTTTTGTGTCTCTATTGTCCATCCTTAATCCACTAAAGGTAAATTTTACTTGTATAATACTGCCTCCATTACCAATATGAGATTGGATGAAAATTGTTAGATTTATCTACCAAACCTAAGTGTGCAATCCATGTCAAATTTGGATTAAGTTAGAATAAGGCTCTGAATATCAAAATATGAAAAAAAAAATACTCTGCAATTTAGTGAAATACTTTTTTAAAAATTATTTTATTTTCTTATTTTTTTAGAGGTAATATAATATTTAAATCTCTTTTATTGTCTTACTTAAAGTAGGTTGAAAATGACACATATTGAGGGATATAGGACCTATGTTAAGGGCAGAGAGAGTATAGTAATAATAATTATTTTTTTTTTGAGAAAAGTAATAATTATTATTAGTAGAATAATAATATACTTAACTTTTGGGCAAGATTTAATTTAAACAGTACTACTCGGCTACTCCGCAATTATATCCTGTACAATTTATTATATTATAATCTTTTGGGTTAAAATTATTATTACAACAATGCAGTAAAAAATACCTTGTAACAAAATTAAAAAAATTCTGAAAAGAAAAGTCCAAACTCGACGACACACCCATTGATTCTCTCTCCTTTTTAAGAACGCGTACTGAATTGATCAGACTTCGCGTTCCCGCCGCCCACTCCCTCTTTCTTCTTGGTTTCCCCTCTCTCTCTCTCTAAAGTTAGTTGCGGAAGGGAAACGTAAAGAAAATCGTCCCTCTCTCCTATTCGAATTAGCAAGTAGCATTTCTTTTCTTCTTCTGTAAAGAAAATAGTTAAATTAAGGAACACAAGAAATTAAACCAGTTTTTTGTGTTTAATGGCAAAACCAAAGAATTGTAACGCCAAGAAGCAGTCGTACATTTCAGTTCCGTCTCAGATAATCAACTCTCTCTCCTCCTCTTCTCTCCAATCTCTCCTTGTTTCTCCAAAGAAAAAGAAGTCAACCAGGTTCTCTTTCGGGTACAACTCATGCAGAAGCCCCAGGGTTTGGTTGTTGGCTCTTTTTCTCTGCGGCCTTGTTGGCATGTTGAGGTTGGGCTGGAATGTCGACACTTTGATCCCCTTCTCTCCCTACCCATGTCTCCTAACTCAACCAAAACCGCGTCTGGGTTTTGTTTCAAGCACACACAAGGTTGGTACAGGGGACGACTTTTTGATGATGACGAATAATAACTCTCATTCGCATTCAGACAGTGATTTTTGGGAGCAGCCTGACGGAATGGGTTACCGACCGTGTTTGGATTTCAGTGCCGAGTATAGAAGAGCAAACGAGGCCATTGTGAAGGATAGGAGCAGGTATTTGCTGGTGGTGGTTTCTGGTGGCATGAATCAACAAAGGAATCAGATTGTGGATGCTGTCGTCATCGCTAGGATTCTTGGAGCTGCTTTAGTTGTTCCCATCTTGCAAGTCAATGTCATATGGGGTGATGAAAGGTAGCTGATAATAAACTCTTTCCTAGTGCCTACTCTCCCCTATTGCTGATTAATTTGGTCATCAATCAACTCAAATTGGTTCAACTTAATTTCCATTATTATGTTATTATATATTATGCTATACTATTAGATATTGCCTTACATCAAACTTCATTATTTTTAGTATACTTATATATCCTATAGCATTAGCCCCTCTCTCATTTTACCTCGGATTATGATGTTCTGTTGCCTGCCTTGCCTGCAGTGAATTTTCTGATATATTCGATTTCGCTCATTTCAAGAGAGTTCTTGCAAATGACGTGCGTATACTATCCTCGTTGCCTTCTACACATATAATGACAAGGCCAGTAGAGGAGAAACGGACTCCACTTCATGTCTCGCCTCAATGGATTCGTGCTCGTTATCTTAAGCGGGTATGGGATCCTTTTTCCTTATGTTCTCTCAGCAACCAATATAATTTGCTTCTTTCTGCAAATTATGCTAATATTAGCATAGATGGAGACACTTCTGATTCATTACATTCCCACAGTTGGGGTTAACCACCACGACCAATAGTTTTACTTTTATCTTAGTTTTGGGGCCACTCAGACTCATTGTTGTTCCATGTTAGTTCTGGTTACAGTCCTGTAATGATTTTGGTGTTTGAACAGCTAGGCTTTCTTTAAGAATCGTGGCTCATCATGTCAAAAAATTTAGGAGTTAAAAGAAAGTCTTCTGATCAATTAGATATATTGCACATGTTGAGCATGAACTATTTTTCATTTTGTTTGTTGTTTTCTCTTTTAATCCGCTCATATTGATACCATTCTCTTTGCGCAAAAGATCAATAGGGAAGGAGTTTTGCTTTTAAGAGGTCTGGATTCAAGGCTCTCAAAAGATCTTCCTTCTGATCTTCAAAAGCTTCGGTGCAAGGTACTTAAACTTTTCAGTCTTGATTTCTAGTTCACGTCTATAACTTTTACATTATCTTTTGCAGAATAGGCCCTGTTCTTGACATTATTCTGTTCATTTATTAGTTTCTTCAAAAATGATATACAATTCTCTAATTTGTTCCTTGTTTATAACAGGTGGCTTTTCAAGCATTAAGATTTGCCCCACCAATCCTTGAACTTGGTAACAAGCTTGCTAGGAGAATGCAGAGCAAGGGACCTTACATTGCTCTTCATCTTCGAATGGAGAAGGATGTATGGGTGAGGACTGGTTGCCTTCCAGGCTTGAGCAAGGAGTATGATGAGATAATCCATAATGAAAGGAGAAGACGCCCTGAACTGCTCACTGCAAGATCAAACATGACTTACCATGAGCGGAAGCTTGCTGGACTCTGCCCCTTGAATGCTTTTGAAGTGACTAGGTGAGAGTTAGCTCTGTTATAGTTATTGGATGCTTTCCGCTCCTCCTGATGCCTATTTTGTATTGAACAGTCTTCTAATGAACTGGATGGTTGTACTGTTGTTGTTGTAAACTTTAGGCTGCTTAAAGCTTTAGGGGCTCCAAGGAGTGCAAAAATATACTGGGCTGGAGGGCAACCATTGGGTGGGAAAGAAGCCTTGTCACCATTAACCAAAGAATTTCCCAATTTGTGCAATAAGGAAGATCTTGCATTGCCTGGTGAACTAGAAGCATTTGCTAACAAGGCTTCTATCATGGCTGCCATTGACTACATAGTATCTGAGAAAAGCGATGTTTTCATGCCATCTCATGGTGGAAATATGGGCCATGCAATTCAGGTATGCAGCCATAACAAGCTTTATAAGCATTAACTTCCATTTTTTTTTTAAATTTTGGTGAAATAAGCATTAACTTCCTTGCTGCTTCCAATTTTTGTGCTTTGGGCGATCATGATTCATACAATCTTCTCCTTTTAGATTTTCTTTTGCTCCTTTCAAGTAAAATACTGAATAAACTATAATTTATCTTTTAAAACCACATGTGCTTCCATTCTGCCAAATTTAGAAGTGGAATTTTGATTTTGGTTTTTGATACAGGGATATAGAGCGTATGCAGGGCATAAGAAGTATATTACTCCGAATAAAAGACATATGCTCCCTTACTTTTTGAACTCTTCTCTCCCTGAAGCAGAGTTTAACAGGATCATAAAGGAATTGCACCGTGAATCTTTAGGGCAGCCGGAACTTCGAACCGGCAAAGCTGGAAGGGATGTGACTAAGTATCCAGTGCCAGAGTGTATGTGCACAAATGTACAAACCCACACGATTTGATTCATGATAAGTGATAACACGACTGATAGATTGCAACGGATTGCTCGATAATTGACAGTTTTTGGTGCTACCCTGAATTTGAGCCCTTTGAAAATTTGATGGTAGTGATGGTTGGGGCAGTGATGATTCTTTGGAGGACCATTCAAGAGCGACTGCAGTGTGCACATACCTTTTGCAAGCACTTGCATTTAGTCTCTGAAGATAGCATGTATGTATTCAAGGCAAGATAGAAGTCTGCATATAATCAAAAGGCATATGATAATGATAGTAGTATCATTCTTTGATTCTTTATAGGAAGAATAGCTTTTTACTTGATTCTTTGCACTGAATATATGTACCTCATGATATAACTGTATATTTCCCAATAAACGGTTTCCTTCTTCAAAGCACCCTTGTTATCTTGTCCAGCTTTTATGGGTTAATATATATATATGCATTTTGTGGACAGACCCGCAGGGTAATCCTTGTTGGTTGCGTGGCCTGTGGTTCTTACTTGAGTCCAGTAGGCCTGAAGCTCTATTAGCAAACTGGACAAGTTTAGTATTTACATGTACATAATCAGTAAGGCATTGCTTAATTAGTAGTAATAATCCATGGGACCTGACCCATCATTGGCAAAAGAATATAATAGTGTCAATTGCTAGTTTAGAGTCAAGCTTGTCTGTTGTGGTTGGGTCCTTTTGGTAAGTAGCATTACCAAAAGGTGAGTAGGAACATGCTTTTGTTGTGGGGGTGGGAAACTACCAAAATCCGCCGAAGGACTAGAAAATCTTTAAACGTTGCATTTCATCTGCCGAGTCCGAGATGTCTTGGTTAGCCAACTAGCCAAGATGGAGGAGGATTTGTTGTGGTTTGTGGGCTGGGAGTGGGAGTGGGAAACTAGTCTACTAGCAGAGACAAATGAGGTGAGGTCGCAACTCGCAACTCGCAACAGATTGTATTGCTTGGGCTTTTCTGAGTTGTTTTATATATTAGAGTAAAAACTGAAAATCTAACCAGAAATTCGACCGGATCAAGCCCAAGCCCACATTTTTTTGAGGGATCAAGCCCACGTTGACCTAAAAGCCCTCTACAAATTTTGAAGTCATAAATAAAAAAAAGAAATAAAATTATTACTACTAAAGTCTAAAAGAGATCAAAATGAAAATGGTTGAGTGGGGCCCCAGCACCCCAGTTGACAGAACAGACACAGTAGTGTTGAGCTGCGCCGGCCCTCCACTTTTTATACTGTAATAGTTTTATTACTATTATTTTAATTAAAGCCGCATACTGATAGTCTGATACTCGTCTTTTTGACGTCTCTTTCTTGACCCAAAAAGCTACGACTCTGTATGGTGAGGTGCGGGTGCCTCCTCATTTTCCCCAAAGTCCAGTGGACCAGAACAGAACCATTCTCCTCACAACTCCTAATCCAACCCAAACTCTACTACATATCCCACATATATAGAGGAGAAGAGAACAAACTCCTCTAACTTGTAACATTCCAACACCAAATCAAAATGGCCCTCCCCTTCCCCTATAACAATCTTTCCCTCTCCTCTGTCGATTTAAGGAAACCCAATTCGTGTTATTTACAACGCAGCATTTGTTGTCTACACTGCAATTCTACTGTCTCATCCTCACCCTTCCCGGAGAAGCACTCTTTGCAGAGGTACCAAAGGGACGGCTGGGTCTACAACCAGAACCATGACCACGCCGCGTCTTGCGCCATTCCCCCTGATACCGACTCCATCAGGCTAAATGACATTGCTTCGCAGCTCCCAGAGCTCAGGAGGCTCCTCCAAGTCTTAAAACACAAGAGAGAGACCCAGACCCAGACCCCTGGGACTGCCCAACTACCCCCAGGGAATGTCTTCTTGGTGGGGACAGGACCTGGCGATCCCGACCTCTTGACAATTAAAGCTGTCAGAGTCATACAAAACGCCGATCTCTTACTCTATGATAGGTTGGTTTCTAATGCTGTGTTAGACTTGGTTGGCCCAGATGCCAGGCTTCTCTATGTCGGCAAAACTGCTGGCTATCATAGCCGAACTCAGGTTTCTCTTATTCTATTTCTGGATTTTTCTTGACTTTCTCAGATTTTCTTACTACCTCCCGGTTGGTTTTTCTTTTTAAACCCTACGCTATTGCAATTTGCAATTGGGAAAAAGCTTTATTTTTGCTGCTCTTGTTGCAGGAAGAGATACATGAGTTGCTTCTGAATTTTGCTGAAGCTGGAGCTACTGTTGTTAGACTTAAAGGCGGGGATCCGCTGGTGAGTCATTCAAACTAAACAATTACCAACATTTGTATCCCCCCAAACTAAACAATTACAAATGTACTTCTTTTTTGCAACCACTATTGCTATCTTTAGGTATTTGGGAGGGGCGGAGAAGAAATGGACTTTTTGCAACAGCAAGGGATTGAGGTCAAGGTTATCCCGGGTATGGTTACTACTCTAAACTTTCAGTTGCTTTTTGAGGTCATGGTCATGGATAAATTTCCATGTTTCCTAGTATATGATAATTCATGCCATTAGACCAAATGGCCCAGAGAATTACTACTTGGAAACCATTTTTTTTTTTCAATAGTGAAGGTCTTGTGAAATGTTCTGGTCTAGGCGTTCCAGTGGAGCAAGTATTTATTAATATCATACCGTACAACTGATCTGAATGTATCAGAAATTCCTTTCAACTCTTATATGCCTATTGCCTTGCAGGTATTACCGCTGCTTCAGGAATAGCAGCAGAGCTATGTATTCCTTTGACCCATAGAGGTGTTGCAAATAGTGTTAGATTTCTCACAGGTCACTCAAAAAAAGGGGGAACGGATCCTCTTTTTGTTGCAGAGAATGCTGCTGATCCTGATTCAACTTTAGTGGTTTATATGGGCTTATCAACCCTTCCTTCTCTAGCTGCAAAGCTAATACATCATGGTCTCCCCCCAGATACACCTGCTGCTGCAGTTGAGCGAGGAACCACACCTCAGCAGCGCATAGTAAGCTTATATTATATATCATGCTTGTACCCTGATTGCTATATCAAATTTTTCAACTAAATATTCATGACTTCTTTACAACCTCTAGAGACTGAAATTAAATCGATTAGTTTTGGTTTAAGTTCCAATTGAATTTAAATGATTCATTTGTTTCATCTAGGATATGCAATGTTGAACAGACACTATGAATTACGTGCATGATTGTAAATTTAATAGAAGTATTTTGTTTTGGGGGCGGGGGGGTGAAGAGAAACAATTTAATGGTTTTGTATAGGCTGCATATCAGAGAGGACTCTTGGATGGCCCTTATAAGAATGTGCATGAATCATAATGAATATAAATTCTTACACCGGTATGTTAAAGGCGGAGCAGCTTATTATACTATTGGATTGTCTAATAATAGAATTTAATTTAATCTGTATAAAGTTTGTAAATTTTATTTTTATAGGGGAATACAATTTAATATATTCCCAGCATAGTTTCTGTTGGTATGAAATTGGAAATTTAGTCCGTCTTTTTCTACTACTATAACTTTTATTATCAGAAAGAAAATAGAATTCCAGCCTACTTTCCAGTAGAAGATTTTTTTTGTTCATCTTTGTATGAAATTCATTGGTATAAGTTTTGTATCATTATTTGTTTTTTTTTTTGAGATACATTATTTGTTTTCATAAAGAAAGAATATAGATGCTGGCCTACTTTCCATGATATTTCTATTGGTATAATGTTGTATAATTTTTTTAAATATATTAGACAGTAGAAAACTTCTAGCCTGCTTTCAGTGAGATCTCAAATCTTGTTTTGGTGGCGCCAGGTGCCAACTAATTATTGCTGTTTCTGCAATAATACAGGTTTTTGGAGAACTGAAAGATCTTGCTGATAAAATTAAAATGGCAGAGTTGGTATCTCCAACACTAATTATTATTGGGAGGGTTGTTGCGCTTTCACCATTCTGGCCGCACTCTTTGAAAGAAACACCCCATTTGGTCGAGGCCTAAAAGTCAGTAAGCCAAAAAAGTAGTGATTACTGATTATGAGGTTGATCAGCTTAATTTAGGGTGCAAAAGAACAATTGAGAGCTGAGGAATCAATTTAATGGCTGCTTTGACCTTTGAGATGCAGGCACAAGCAGTTTCGGTATTTTCTCTGACTTGCAAAGTTACCATATTTTGGTGTAAATATTGTTTGGCACCTTCCATAGATCAGTTGAATTTTGTTCTGGGAAGAGGCTCATCCCTTGGCTGCCTCCAGACAACATTGATAATGTGGCCTCATGTTCTCTGTGATTGGATTCTTAAGGACCAAGTGTAATTTAACCCAATTTGACTAGTTAGATTTTCATTTTCATGGTCATTCTGTGGCCCAGCAGTCATCCAGCTTCAAAATTTTGTTTTCTTTTTGGTATAATTATAGATTTCCTGCAATGGCAAGGAAATAAATAAATAGTCGAATAAATCTTTGTATATTTATTTGAATCAATCAAGTTTTTGAATTTCTTGAGAATTTTTATTTTGATGTGTCCAATAAACCTTTTTTTCCCCTTGTTTTCTGTCTCTTTCTTTCCCTTTCCCTTGTCTTCGGCTACCAAATGTTTTTGAAAAAGAAGTGCGGGGTTTGTGCGGTGCAAAGATGAATCCTAACCTTATTGCTTGAAATTGAAAGATTTCTTCAGGGTACAGCTAGTTGCGTTTTCCTAAGGCTGTTGTCAGAATCGAATGACTCAAGTCCGAACAGAAGAACCAATCTGAAAATATTGTAATAAAACCAATGTCAGTTACTTAGTCCTACCATAACAAGAAAAGAATATATATAAACAGCATAAAAGGCATCTTTCGGCTTAGTCCGTTCCTTGGCAGTTGGCCCTTGCTTTTTTCTCACTTCCGCTCCTTTGTCTCTACCTTTTAACTCTTTATATTTTATTCCTAGCATTGTCTTTGCTGTACAAGGAAGAAAGGAATGGCAATAATTAAGAGTCGACTAATTTTCTAAATTCATATCTGTTCCAAAACGCTTAAAAGACTGACTAGGTGCAGAATCTTGCTTAAAATACTCCCAACATTGATTGACCAAAGGAACTTGTTATATTAGCATTTACTGAATGTAGCTACCAACAAGGAAGCTGTACAAAAGTTAACGAGACAAGAGCCCTGGCTGGATGTCAAGTATGGGAATCACATTACAGGTTGGACTTATCTCTTTGCTTGCTAAATTAGCATCAAGATTTATGAAATGGGAAAAGCATCACCAAGTACGATCAGTTTCAGCCCTAAGCACAAGTAATGTCAAATTCAACAAAGTTTACGTTTACCAATTCAGATATGGCTTCCAATCCATTGGCACTAATATTTACACCAACTTTTTAATGTTGGCTAACCGATTATATAATAATTGCAGACCATTCACAAATATTCCTATATATTAACTGCAGATACTAAAAGAAAGAGAGATGAGGTTATACTTGTCTATTCTTCGATTTGATACCTTTCCTCCCTTGTTTTCTTGCAATCATCATGAACTCAAACAAAGCATTAATCCTTTCTTCAACAAGAAGATCATGTCACCCAGTGGAAGGGAACCTTGTAACTATTTCAGCTTTATTAATTTCTTTATCTCCTAATTCTTCCTTGTCAATTAAAGCTTCTTTGCTTCACAATCGAGCTTGAGATTTCTTGCAAAGAGCTACTACTTTAGCTTCTTGCAACCGAGAAAATTAGGAGCGTGAAGCTGGTTGTTCAGCTCCTGTTTCAGATCAGACAAGAGCAAAACGTTAACAGCTCAATCCAACTTGGCACGTACATAAACACCAAGTAGCTAGTGCAACCAGCAAGGGTAGCTGTGGAGAAGAGCTAGCGTATACATACGTGCAATTCACCATGCAGTCTGTCAATGCACAAGAGGAGTATAATCTGAAGGAGACAAACCCTGAGATTGGCGAGCGATGGCATAATGGTGGAGCTTATGGGGGAAGAGGATGGATGAATGGTGAGAGATTGACAAGCACATATGATCTTGTGCAGCAGATGTTCTATCTGTATGTTAGGGTGGTCAAGGCTAAAGATCTTCCGCCCAGCTCTGTGACTGGGAGTTGCGACCCGTATGTGGAAGTAAAGCTTGGGAACTATAAGGGAAGGACAAAGCACTTTGAGAGGAAAACGAACCCCGAATGGAACCAAGTGTTTGCTTTCTCCAAGGACCGCGTTCAATCCTCATTATTGGAAGTTTTTGTAAAGGATAAAGAAATGGTGGGCGTGGGCAGAGATGATTATTTAGGAAGGGTGGTATTCGATTTGAATGAGATTCCAACAAGAGTTCCACCCGACAGCCCATTGGCTCCTCAATGGTACAGACTAGAGGAGAGGCGTGGACAAGGAAAGGTAAGGGGAGAGGTGATGCTTGCAGTTTGGATGGGAACTCAAGCGGATGAAGCATTTCCAGATGCATGGCACTCAGATGCTGCCTCGGTCTATGGATCAGAGGCTGTTTCCAACACCCGGTCCAAGGTTTATGTGTCACCAAAGCTGTGGTACCTAAGGGTGAATGTGATTGAAGCGCAGGATGTGGTGCCCAATGACAGAAACCGGCTCCCGCAAGTTTTTGTGAAAGCACAGCTTGGGAACCAACTACTCCGAACCAAGATATGCCCAGCACCCAACCCAAACCCACTCTGGAATGAAGACTTGGTGTTCGTAACCGCGGAGCCATTTGAGGAGCAGCTTTTAATCACTGTAGAGGATCGGGTACACCCTTCCAAGGAGGATGTTTTAGGGAAAATGAATCTACCACTGAGTGCATGCGAGAAGCGACTGGACCACCGTCCAGTGCATTCACGGTGGTTCAATCTCGAGAAATATGGGTTTGGTGTCCTGGAAGCTGATAGGAGCAAGGAGCTCAACTTCTCAAGTAGGATTCACCTCAGAGTTTGCCTTGAAGGCGGATACCATGTGCTTGATGAGTCAACAATGTACATCAGTGATCAACGACCCACAGCAAGGCAGCTTTGGAAACAACCCGTGGGGATACTAGAGGTGGGCATTCTGGGTGCGCAAGGCCTCCTCCCAATGAAAATGAATGGCCGAGGGAGTGGGAGTGGGAGTACAGATGCCTATTGCGTGGCTAAGTATGGGCACAAGTGGGTGCGCACCCGAACCATTCTTGACAGTTTCAATCCCAAGTGGAACGAGCAATATACATGGGAGGTTTACGATCCTTGCACAGTGATAACGTTGGGAGTTTTCGACAACACCCACTTGGCCTTGGGGAGCAATGCAAATGCAAATGCAAATGCAGCAGCAGCACGAGATTCGCGAATCGGAAAGGTACGAATCCGGCTATCAACTCTGGAAGCTCATCGGATATATACACATTCTTATCCACTTGTTGTCTTACACCCACATGGAGTGAAGAAAATGGGCGAGCTCCAACTAGCTGTTCGCTTCACGTCTCTCTCACTTGCCAACATGATGTACATTTACGCCCACCCCTTGCTGCCTAAGATGCATTATTTACATCCATTTACGGTTAATCAAGTAGACAATTTAAGATACCAAGCCATGAATATGGTTGCATTGCGGCTTGGGCGAGCAGAACCCCCTTTGCGAAAAGAGGTGGTGGAATATATGTTGGATGTGGATTCGCACATGTGGAGCATGAGAAGAAGCAAAGCCAATTTCTTCCGGATCATGTCCCTTGTCTCCGGTATGATTACTGTTGGTCGATGGTTTGGCGATGTTTGCAACTGGAACAACCCCATCACATCTGTCCTGGTGCACATACTATTTCTAATTCTGGTTTGGTATCCCGACTTGATTCTGCCCACTCTGTTTCTCTACATGTTCCTCATAGGAATATGGAACTATAGGTTCCGTCCAAGGTATCCACCTCATATGGATACAAAACTCTCATGGGCAGAGGCAGTCAACCCGGATGAGCTTGATGAAGAATTTGACACTTTCCCAACTTGTAAACAACATGATATTGTTCGAATGAGATATGATCGGCTTAGGAGTGTTGCAGGGAGGATTCAAACCGTCCTAGGTGACATAGCAACACAGGGAGAGAGATTTCAGTCTCTGCTTGGCTGGAGAGACCCTCGAGCTACCAGTCTTTTTCTTCTTTTTTGTCTTTGTGCAGCTCTGGTGCTCTATGCAACCCCATTCCGAGTCGTAGCTCTGCTTGCTGGACTATATTATTTACGCCACCCGAGGTTCCGGAGCAAGCTGCCGTCCTTACCCAGCAATTTCTTCAAAAGGCTGCCTGCTCGAACTGATACCTTACTCTGAATGTCTTCTACTGTCTCTGTCTCTGGGTTACATTCTTCAAAAGGCTGCCTGCTGGAATCTATACCTTACTCTGAATGTCTTCTACCATTGATCAATGCCTTCTCCCATGTCTAATTGTTTTATTTATGCGCACCATATTTTTATTTTTATGCACAAATATACTCCAATAACACCCTTCTTGCACCAGATTAACACATCTCAATAACTTCATACATCTCTCATCTACCTACCTCTAATATTATTACAAGTTTAGCCATAACTCACCGGACGTTTCGACTATGTTATACCTACGTAAATCATATATACAGTATCTTCATTGCCCTCAAATGACGTTCAATGTCAGTGAGCGAAAAAAATTACATACCTTACTAAAGATATAAAAATGTCGGATACAATCTATAAAAAATTCATTCGTACAAAACTTCCAAGCATGAGTTATTATTAATAATCCCTGTTCTTTTTCCCCCTTCATGTTCCTCTTTTTCTCCTTCTCCAATTAACTTTGGATGAATCATCAAAAATGAAAGTCATTCCGGTTTCTCTTTTCAGCCAGATGCCCCTGCCGCAGCACGCTTATCATATTCACCTTGCTCTTCTCTGGCAAATTCTTCAATTAATTCACGTTGTCTTGGGGTTAGATTCCTGTACAAAGTGTTTCTAACCATCAGTCATGCTGTTCTGGTTTGCATTTCAAGGGAATCCCATAAATCAAGGCATGAAAATAATCAGGGCACACGAGAGTTGCATCATTGATATACTACAAGTTAGAAACATTCTCTGCAAACCAACATTTGAAATGTTTGGCAAGTAAGACTTACTTTGGGATGCTGACATTAAAGTGCACATATTGATCACCGAATGAGTAAGAGTTCCTTGTTTTAATCCCTGTCAAAAGCAACCAGAAATTCTTTCAGCTCAAACATGCATAAACAAACTAGCATTATGACAAACAGGGAGAAATATGTACTTGGGAGGAAGAGGGATCCAAAATAACAGGATTTGATGAACATCAAAAAGATAACCAATAAATTTCAAATTCTAATAATATGACAGAATGGTTTCGAAGTAAAGTTTCAATTTTTAATATCATCCTCATTTTCAATTATCAATGAAATAAAATGACTTCTAAAACCATCTAAAATACAAGAATAGGCCAATCTCATTACCAAGGATAACAAATTTTCCATGAACCAATCAACACCAATTAAACCCTAGACGACCAACAAAAAGAAGTTCTCTCTAGTCTCTCACCTTTATTCTTCAGAACAACCTTCTGGCCAGGTTGAGTGCCAGGGCGGACCTGCATACAGCAAACAATATAATTTCAAGGTATTAGTGCCAATATAAGCATTCACTTAACTAGAAGACAAATCAAAGGTCGCTTCTTAGGTTTTTCATCAATCATGCATAACTACCAACAAACCTTGAGCACAACGTCACCAGTAAGAGTTGGGACCTGTATAGTTCCCCCCAAGATTGCCTGCCAAAAAGCAATCAATTCAACATCAGTAAACAGATAAAAGGACCCATTGTGCAAAGATGACATATACAAAAGGCATACTAAAGGAAACAGTAGCTATAACCCTAAATGTAAAATCTATCTGTCCTTGCTTTAACTCAAAATAATAAAAGGTATGCACAAACATATAAGCTAACATAATAGGTTGCAAAGGTAAACATCAGTGCCCGAAACAATCCAATGCAAGGGACTTTAGCTGAATTATCATATAACAAAATTGCACAAGACATGTGAACCTCTTAATAGCCTGTTTGAGAATATAACATTTCAGTTCTACCTGAATAACACTCAAAACAGCATCAACATGAATGTTGGCACCTTCTCTACGAAAAACTGGGTCTTGCCGGACCTACAAACATAAACAGGATTAATCATGACAACATAAAATTTATTTTTTGGAAACAACTGTGTCAAGTGCATGGGTAAGGACCAAGACTAGTAAATTGACAAAGAAAGAGCATGTGCAGGGTTTCGAAAGGATTCTGCAATTTACAAGGGAAAAGATAGTGGATTCCCAAGTACAAAGAACGCAAAACAGCATTGAGGGCCGTAGATCAATTGAATTCGTAATTTTCCATCACACCCAACTTTTTCAACTTAAATGACCTGCCTGGAGAAAAGAGCATTTTCATCATCAAATCTAAACCACTATTGCCACGGACACCACAAACAGTTCACCATTTCACCAAGATTATCGAGGTGGCACATTAATTATCAGTTCTTCTCAGTCAACATCAAAGCAGAATTCTAAAGTTCTTGTCCCTACCACTTCTTCCTTTATGCACCATTCATTTTACACAAGTATTATCCGGCCAACCAGGACTACCATCTCTGCCAACTTCATCCACCGTTCACCATTCTTAAATAAGCTTAGAGTGATGGCTCATATTAACATCTAAATAATCTATTTCAATATTAGGAATAAATTTTCAAAAGTAAAAGGTACGCAAACTGGTCAAAATATAAAGCAGGTTGTGAACAAGAAACCTTTATGGTGACATAAAGATCCCCAGGATGATTTCTATCAGGATCAGCTCCGCCACTTCCATAAACCCTCAAAGTCTCGTTGTTATCCACTCCTGAAGATTGGACACAACTTTAAGTCAATCACAGGTTTTAAAACAAAACAAAATATCAGCAGAGCATGCCATATCAACACCACTTTGTCATCTCTTGTTCTGAGTTTGACGACAAAATGCGATTGTTCAATGCACTCTCTTAGTAAACAAGCATTTGAGGGGGCACATAGAACATGATGGAAGAAAACAGTAATGTCGCTTTCTCTATTTACCAACTCTATAGTATAAAAAGAGAGATAATAGAACTCATATGAGATAAGATTTTTTAACTTTTGAAGTACCAAAGACAACACATAAGTCTGTATATTTGTTTCACTACTCACTAGATACAAACTTTAGCCCTAGATTCATTTCAGCATAGGAATTTTCAGGTTTTAAGCACACACACACACACACACACACACACACACACACACACACAAAGTTAATCTTAGCAGAACAGCACCGAAACAGAACTACCTCTAATGCAGGACAAGAAATATTATACCATCAACAAAGCAACCACTAATTAGAACTTTAACTTCAATACCTGGCATTATATCCAATTTGACTGTTTTTGGTCCTTTCACCAACCTAGCTCCATTGCATGACTTGCAAAGCCTCTGGTACCAGCAAAATGTAAGAGAAATCAGATGACATAAAAAGCAACAACACAACCAATAAAAGCATGAACTAATATGCAACTAAAATCAAACTAGGTATATCCTTCATGATTAAAAAATGAAATAAGCAACATTAGTTGCACACAAGGCATTTATCAATCAAAAGAAAAGAAATCATCACAAAATCCACATTCATGAGAAAATTAATCATTCCGTCAATCATGCTGAAAAACCTCAACAATAACATAAAAAGCAGAAATAGTAAATTGATCACAGCCAAACAAGAAGAGATTCGTTAAAAGAGAGATAATGTGGGCGTATAACTTACTGATACAAACTGACCAGTTCCACTACAATGAGGACAAGCAGAACGAATACTCATAAAGCCCTTGTTGATAGACTTCTGAGACGAGTGAAAACATCAGTTAATACGAGATAAACTAACTCCCTTATGTTCAGCATTAGGAATATCTCCATAATTATCTGAGCTTTCATAACTGCATTGCAATAAACTAACCATGCCTGAGCCTCCACAGTGTTGGCATCTTTCAGGTTTCACACCAGGAGGGACACCTTCTCCACCTGAAAAAGGAGAAAGTTACTTATCCAGAACAGCTAAGCTTCTATAACTAAGGCTCTGTTAGTTTGATGCTTTTCCTGTTTGCTTTTGCTTTTTGCTTCTTGAAGAGTTGCTACTTGAAAGAGACGCATGAACATAATTATTACTACTATCTGGTCATCTAAAACAATTACACAATTTATCTATAACCTTTCAAAAATATCGTCTACAAAATATTAAAAGCTTCCAAAAATATTACACATTTTTTCCGTTGGTTGTTTGCCTTGCTTCTTAAAGCAAATAGCAAGTAGGGAAAGAACCAACTGAATGCAGTGTAGGGAAATCCAAAAAATGCGAGATAGCTCTGAGGAAGTTGGAAGCAGAAAGAGCTTGCACATGTGGAAAAGAAAAAGAACCCAACAAAAGTATTGTTTTGAGTGGAAAGATATGCATACCACATGCTTGACAAAGCACAGGAGCTTGAAATGTCAATGTTTTGGTGCATCCCTGAACAGCTTCCATAAATGATAGTTCAATTGCAATCTGAACATTGTAAATTACACATGAGAAGTCAGATGAATAAAATAAAGATTAAAAAAAAATTTGATACAAAGTATGATGAGAACCTTGATATCTTCACCACCAATTCTACTTTTTAATATATCCTGAATGTTGAATATCTGGCCAATATGCATAAGGGGGAAAAAATCTCGTATTAGAGAATGAGCAGAAAAAGCACCAAGAAACCTACAAACAAGCACATTCATTCCTCCAGCAACCATATTCTCATGCAAGAAAATATAAAATCAGGATAGTCATTCCTAACAAGAATATTGGTGAGCGCCAGATCAAGTACAGATATCAGTATTTGATACCTCAACATAAGTATGAAAAAAGGGAGCACAGAGGCATATCTCTACCAGTCCAAACTTTTATGAAAATTCTTCTTCATTAGGATATACTAACAGTACCAAACAAAAACTTAACAAAATTCTATTTGACTGCATTACTCTCATTTTTGCCCTCATTTCATTCTTAAGACAGGCTTTGCACAAAACATTAGCAATCTCTTCTACAAGATGGGTATCTCATATCATCATATAAAAAATTCCAGACTCAAAGATCAAAAACTTGCTCTCAGTAGAATTGAGCACCCTAAAATGAGCAAGTCTAACCAAATCATAACAATTGTGGAAGAAGTTTGAGTTCACTAATTAACAGGGGTTATCCTTGAATGAATATAATATAACTGACAAGAAATGCTTAAAAGAAGCAATTTACATCATGAAAGTTGCTGAAATTGAATGGATTAAAATCCTCGCTAAAGCCACCATTCTCATGCTGCTGCTCAAATGCATCATGGCCAACCTACAAAATTTCCGCATGTCACAAAGGTCAGAATAACAAATGATAAAGGGAAAAATAGTAATGTATTCAGTAGATAAATGTTCACAAGGTAATGCAGAAGCTAGAACATCCACTAGCAGAAATAAATCAAGAGGTGCATATCTCGTGAGAGGAAAAAAGGAAATTTTTAATTAATCTTTCTCTGCTGCACATGGTAACTACTACTTGGAAAGGTTACTGAAACACCTGTCACTTAAGAAAAAATAATATTGAGAAAATAAATGATAAATTTCACAGTACCTGATCATAATTGGCTCGGTTGTTCTCATCTTTTAAAACCTACAATAGAACAAACAAATTTAATTCCCTGGAATTTAACCAAGCAAATAGGCAATATCAGAGGTAATGGAAACTTACCTCGTAGGCCTTGGAAACCTCTTGAAATTTTTTCTCAGCTTCAGGATCATCTTTATTAACATCTGGATGGAGCTTTTTTGCAAGCTATGTAGAATAAGAAGAAAATTAGAATCAAGAAACATGTGATAGAAAGTAACAGCCATGGAGATTATCATAAATACAGAAGGACAAGCAAATACAATCATGCACAATGGCAGCTGACAGAAAGATAACCATATAAGATGCAGACGTGAAGAGTAAACCTACCGCAAAATAAGCTTTCTTTATCTCAGATGCCGTGGCATTCTTGCTTACACCAAGTATATCGTAATAATCCCTAGCAGACATAGTGGCTTAACCCAGAAGATAGTTATCAAAAAGAGAGGGACAGAGCACAGTAATGTAGTGAACGAACAACAGAGATTATTAGGAAAACATGGAATGGAGAAAAGAGAAAGTGGTAGATACCAGTGCCATGAATTGACCTTGTTGTACCCAAGTTTACATTTAAAAGTCCCAAACGCAAGCAGTTTCTACCGTTAACTGCATGGACAAGCAGATAAACGCAGCGTGGAAAAAGCATAATGTTAGATTCTCTTTTCAGTTAGGAAGAAATGTTCGAAAAGCACTGCAATTGCAAAGCTCAGAAGCAAGTATAGTCATGCCCAGAACCAGAAACGAGTTTAAGATTAAAAAGCGAAAAACAAAGAAAAGAAAGGAAAGTGGTGGAGGAGAGATGGTAAATTACTGAATTGGGGAGTGTGATTTCGGACAATGCTAACTGGATCGAAAATTCGGGCAGTGAAACTCCTAAAACCACCAGCAATCAGAGTCTTATACATCTACAATGGGTAAAACCGTATCATGAGACCAAATCCAGAAGCAAGCTAATAACATATAATATCAGAAAAATAAAGATAAAAATGGGAAAAGAGAAAGTACAGAATTTGGCTGGAAAAGATTGGGAGAAAGGGAGCGGGAGCGCCGAACCAAGCACTGTAAAACCCTAACGCCATTTGACCCAACCATTTGCGACCTTTCTCTTAAAACTTTGTCTATCTTTAAATTGATGTTTATATATATGTATATATTATCCTATAAATCTGATATCTCTCTCTTGTGAAACCAATTATAAAGTGAAATGAGATCAACTTATATATCTATTTAGACAAAAGATACAAGAGAGAGAGTTGGGGCTTTGGAATAGAATAAACCCTCACAAAACCCTAAATTTTGATTTGATTTGATATATCATATGGGAGAGCTGGAAGGTTCTAGTGACAGCAGCAGATTATTTTGTGGTTTTGAAAATAGTTAGTAGTGTTAATCGGCCAAGTAGTAAAATGAGAACCACCCATGACTATGAGTCTATGACTATGAGCATGAGCAATTGGGCATGGACAGAGCACTGAAGCCCTATTGGATATGGCCTATGATGATCAGCCCAAACTAATAAATCTCGTTGGACTGAATTGAAGACAGAGTTTGTATTGGGCTAGAGGAAAAGAAATCGGCCCATAATAAAACAGCCGGGCTCTGCCTTTGAAGATGCAATCCTTATCCGACTCGACTGGCGACTGCCACTGGATATAAATAAGACCGATAAGGGCATCTGAATTCTGAACTGAACGAAAGAAAGAAGTGCAGTGGCCAAAAAGATGCCGTTGAAGTTGTTGGATGCGACCGTTTCAAGCTTTGACAGCATCTTTGAGAAATTCAAATCAGATGCACCCAACAACAAAGCCAATCTCATCCTCTTCTTGGCCGATAAAGACCCTTGTACATCTCGCAGTTGGTGTCCTGGTACTTGTCTTTGTCTTGTTTCTTTGCTAATCTGAATCTCAACTGTTTGGTTCCTCTAGTCCTAGGGTTTATGTTTATATGGATCTGGGTTTTAGTTACCTTGTGTTTATAATAATTAATTAAAATGAGTACATACAAATACACAAATACTACAAGTATAAACAAATTGCATATTTTACATGATTTTTGTTACCAGACAAGATTATGATTTTGGCCCATTTGCTTTGGCCTTTAGATTGTGTAAGAGCGGAGCCCGTGATATACAACAAGTTGGAAGCATCGGCAATGGATGGTGATGTGGCAGTCCTGAGAGCTTATGTGGGTGACAGACCAACATGGAGGAATCCACAGCACCCTTGGCGACTCCACTCCACCTTCAAGCTCACTGGAGTCCCTACTTTGCTTCGCTGGGATTGGGAGAATCATGCCATCACCGCTCGTCTTGAGGACCATGAAGCTCACCTTCACCCCAAAATTGAGGCACTTCTCTCCACCAAATAATCAATCACTTTCTTATGTTATGTCAGCTATTGAGTATTATTCTGCAGTTATCTGTCTTGTCTTATGACCTGGCTTAGCCTAGCACACACTAGTTTGATTTGAATGTTTGATGAATGTTGAACTTGAAAATGACTTAAATTTAATTCCTGAAAATCCCAAACAAGTCCCCACCAAAAAACATACTACTGGTAATATATTATGAAATTTCTTTTGCACTATTTATTACCAAGTATTTGTTCTATCATTCACACTCCATACAGCGGTTATTGAATTCGAATTAGTAAAGAGGTCAGCACCAAGTAAATCAAATAAATAGTTAGTATATATACTACTGAATTCCGGGAAGAGGAATGACAAGTTTGCTAATTGGTACAAGTTAAGTTAGACTCACCGTGTTTGGAAAATTACATCAGTTTGCCAACCCCACCAAGCACTACTTAATGAGGTTGGAGGAGATTATGCATTTCTACAAACGGTTTCAACTCAAGCAACCTATCACAAATGCATTTTTACTTGAGCAAATTACATCTCTAGAGTTAACAAATTTGTATCTTCACTTCCTTTTTTTTTTTTGGATAATTAAGCAATTTATTATCCCGAAAAGCAGAATTGTATCTTCACTTCTGTACAAACAAAACCACCAAAAATAATTAAAATCCAGAGCTCTCCATACCTCTCTCCCTTTCTCCCCAGCACCTAAAAAAACTGCATTTTGTACAACAAAAATTATGCTTAGATAATGTTACCATAGGACAGTCCCTGAGCACACTGCATATGACCAATATAACCTCATATTTCAGCCTTCGAGAGTGTGGGAGTCAACTTTAGAGTGATATCACCATAAGGTTGTTCTTGCCGTACATCAACTAATTCATAACTCTTCAAAACCTGCTTTTGGCCATGAATGTAACATAGTTTTATGTGAATATTTTATTTTGCACAGCATTCACCCCAAACAGACACATGATTCACTTACGGAAAATATAAATGATCCAGAAGCCCTAGTCTGTGCACAATGAGAATCTAGTTGGGAAAATTCAACATATATAAACTAAAAACTTGAACATATCTATTTGATTTGTGTGAAAATAAGAAAAGGAACAGAAACTGAATTTAGCTTAAAGCTATCTCGAAATATGCTTTCAAAAACTTACCAGTGTCTCAAAGAACATTCGAGCACATATTTTTCTGGTTTTTCCTTCTAAAATCTTGTTCAAGCTGAGATCTCCATGAGGATATTCATCAAATGAGGTTGTAGGGGATTGACTTTTCAAGTATTTTGCCACAGCCCTGCACAGCAGCAATATGGTTTAACAAAAAAAAAAAAGGAATCCAGCAAGTGATAAAGGTAAAGGTTCTTCCATTAATAAAGAAGAGGCACTACCTTGTTCTTACAGATAAGGAATCCACCCCTTGACTTGCTAGGGATTCTGCAGCAGAATGTAATAAGAAAATCTGTACACTTTGACATTCAAATCATTCTTATATGAACAAGATGATTAACAAGCCACCATGCATACAGCAATGGCTTATTCAACTTACCTGTTGGCGTATTGACATCCTCTTCCAAGAAAAAAAGATCCTACAAGACAATTTCTTGGGTCAGAAGCTTGAGCAGAGGAGATAATTAAAGGAAAAACAATTTCCTATAGCTAATTATATCACCACAAATATATCCATAATCTGTATTATGAATCTCTTTATATAGAACTTGTTCTCTGTACAGAGTCCATCAAAATTGTCCGAACACATGGAGATTGTCAATGTTAGCACATCATGCACATGCAGTTATGATTAAAGCACAACCTCTCATGTTAAACTCTACAAATCTTCTCGAGTCTCAGTGCAGGGCAACAAACCCTCAAGGCACACTATAAGAGTAGGACATACCCTTAACTAGATTCAAATATTGAAGAACAGGAGACATCATCAAATCATTTAAGCAATAAGCTGCAATCACAACACATTCTTACAAAAATGCGACACCAAAAAAAAAGAACATACTGCTTCAGGAGGAGCTGAAAACCCAGTGTCTTTCAGGCATGATTGCTCCTCCAATAATGTCATAGGTTTATTAATGTCAGAGCCATGAGTTCCAATAAATGCTGCAGTATCTGGAGTGCTAATCGATCCAGCATTAGCTGCCAACTCTGATTCTGAACTGTTGGTTGAGAAACGAGACTCGTCTCTTCTAAAAGGGGACATGGATCCAGCTGGGTAAGACCCTAGTTTTGTAAAATCATCGTCAGTGGCATAACTGTCATTATGTCGAAGATTTTCAAGAGCTGGGATAGAGGCAGGATCTTGCCCAAGCCTGTGCTCTGAGATGGCTTTTGTTGTAGGAACAGTACACCTCAGAACTGTAGGTTCTTGGACAACTTCCTCTGGCACCATCATATGGGGTTTTGTAGATATACACTCCCTTTTGAACATATCACAAATATCCGCACACAACCCTGCAGCCATACAAGTACTATTTCCTTAAGCCTATTTTTGATACTAAAATCAAGCAATAAGACAAAATAAGCAAGCATAACATACCAGTTAATGAGGGATCATTTAAAATCTGTTCTATTCTTTGTGTGTTATTCAACTTCCACACATCCAAAGCAGAACAAGGGATTTTAATTCTCTTCCGTACTAGATCACTGCAATCTTCAAGTGCCCTTTTCATCAACCTTTCCATGCAATTATATCAACAATCATTATCAAAAGAAAAAAGGAAAAGAGATAGAGAGAAGGAAGAATAAGTATGATATATCAACCAGCCATACCTATTTGGTAACACCAGTTTCTCATCAAAGAACCTGCGCCTGGTTATTCGTCTTTGTCTTGGCTGTTGCACCGGTGGAGATGGTTGAATGACAAGCTGAGGTGATTCATGGACTGAGACAGAATAAAAATGAATCATGTAACTATTCCAATTAAATCTTAAAAGGTGATATTTCCGGGCATCAGTTGAATTGTCAGAATGTGCACCTACCAAATGGAGTATCAGGAGGCCCTTTTGAAGGAGGAGAAGTTGCTGGGTCTGAGCGCTGGTGAAAAGGCATGGATGGCACTCCTGAAGCTAACATGTTCGAATTTGGAGTTTGAATTTCCTTCTCATTTAGGACTTGATCCAAATGATCACTTACTACAGATGGATGATTTCTGTGATCTGAACACTCTGGCGGGCCATTTTCAGCGTAAAAGTCATCGGAAGCATCACGCATCCTTTCAATACCTGGAACATCTTGAGAACTTTCATTGCTAATAGAGTCAACTTGTGCCTGATTACTTGGACCAGGATTTTCTATATATACTGGGTGTTTTGGGAGTCTTTCCGGAAAGGTAATACTCGGACCTGGATCCCGAAAAGCAGCACTTGCACTAGGCATTTCTACCTGATTGTGTTGACCAGGATCCTGAAAACCCGCACGATCATTCTCTTGAGGTTCATGAAGGTGTCTGCAATTGTGAAAGAAAAGAATTTCTTTGATGTGAACATAGGATTCATCTAAAGAGGTTGAAAACATAATTTTTGAAGAACTCTAGGGCCATACTCGTTCACTGTTAAGGAGCCAGACTTGTGAAATGCATCTGGAGGTGATGCATCCATCGTGATATCCTGCATAATACTTGAAATTGAAGGTGAAAAAAGTAATTCCAGTGCCTTTAAACAAACTATTCAATTTTAAACTTCAATTCGCGAAGGGAACGAAAAAGCTTTACCTCATCAAAAGTTATAGCAACATATGGATCAGTCCCAATAGGAATTTGATCTGTTAAAAATATAAAAGACACATTACACCATTTCCATTGGATATAAACATTAACATGAGAATAAAAATTACATTCAGAATAAACATTAACGGCATTTTAATTTCATGTAGTACCTCTAAGTGTTATATCTTCTTGATTGCTGAGATGATTATCCGAAGCTCTGCAAATTAAAGTTCATATATCATATTGCATAATACTCAGAGGTGCACAAAAACTGTAAAAAAGAATCAATCAATCTAAAAAGACTTACCCTTCATTGCATGTATCATCATCCAATTCCATGGCATCCAGATCAAATGTGTCTGGCAAAGTGATAGCTTGGATGGGTGCCTGTCTTGCATCTTCGGGCAAATTAACTTGTATGGGAGCAAAGACCTTCTTTAACCCAACCAGGACAATATTGCAGTCATGGAAAAGATAATCAACTTTCTTAGAGTATATACGAACAACACCTAAAAGAAGGTGGCCTGACATTCTTAGTGCAATAGGAACTTCTGGGCACATGATGCGATCTGCAGCTTGACAGGCATTCCAATGAGGAAACAATTTTTTTTTTAAAAAAAAATAAAGCTTCAGTGGCGGATAAAGATTTAGCAAATGAATGATGCTTTATTTTGTTTTTTGAAATTCAATTTAGTTCCAACTTCCAACCAAGCAAGTCTGGAACTGTTATAAGTATTATTATTATTATTAGTGTTGGTATATATGATTGAACTATTAAAAAGTGTTAACAAAATGTACAAGCACGAGCAAAACATAATAAGTAATAGATTTAAAGGAAAAAATTAATGAATTAACGGAGCCAACTGGGCATCCATTCCAGAGCTTTCTAATCTGTCATGATGATTATGAATTTTTATTTTTTTTATAAGGCCTCTATTTATCTGAATAACAGGACGGGATAAGAAATCGCAACAATGAAATACAATGGGAAATATCAGCCAAAAAAAAATTGAAATACATTGGGAAAGGCCAAACACACCCAAAACGCAAGAGCAAGCAGCTGAAAATAAATGGCGGTTCGCAGAGATAAATAGGAAAAGAGAGGAAGACGAACCAACGGTAGAGGGGATATCGGTGGCGGTATAGTGAGACTTTTTGAGGCGGTGCTGGAGATGAGCGGCACACCACACTGTCCCGAGAGGGCCCTTACGAGCCAAAAAGGTCTGCGAATAAAACATCCTTGCTTTCCCTTTTAACAATTTGTATTCGTTCGATGGAGACCGCAGACAGAACACAAAGGAAGAAACTCTCTTTCACTCAATGCACACATAGTTGCGAGTTGCGCTTACTTTGCAGCGGCATACCCAGAGGCTTAGGGCTTTTTCTTTTTAGTAAAACTGAATCCCCTCCCAAAAATACCCTAAAAATTAAAGCGCCAATTTTTATTTTTGGGCTCGGGATCGGTAGGTTGGGAGGCGGGAAACGAGATTAGGCGCCAATTTGATCTAAGGCGAAGATTGGCCTAATGCATAACTAAACCCTTGCACTATTATGAAAGATGCAAATAAGTCCCCGACTTCCTTTTGCAGTCAGTTGCACCCTTAAACTTTTATTTTCGTGTCAAACAAGCCCAATTTGGATGGCAAGACTAATGGCTACTACGAGCTGCTTCTGTTTGTCTCGTCCACCGATTTTTATTTTTATTTTTTACTTTCTACATTTTTCGCATAGTACCAGGCTACTACCAGCCTTCGTATTTCTTTGCGCTTCTTTTTTTTCATGGTAAAATAAAATATTATATTATAAGATATATTATACTAATTAGAAAAGAAAATGAATAAAAAGGAATGGTTCAATTGCCAATTGGTAGGAATTCATTTATATTTATGGTTTTTTCAACTTATCATAGTAATACCAAAGTAGTAAAAGTGGTAGTGGTGGAGTGAACTATGAGTAGAGTGTAGAGTTCCATCTGGATTATATTTATTTAGTTCATGGAGTCGAGTGTACAAGAAAACTTGGCCTTTAAGGAAAAATACATGCTAAAACTTCTTTTTTTTTGGTTCAAGGACCCCCAATGAAATTGTGTTTATACTCCCTTTCCACTACTAAGCTTCTGCCTTCTGCCAGTGTACAATTTACAACCAGAATTTTCTAGTCACTCAGCACTAGCACAAGTTGATTGTACATTAAGGAGAAACCACTGCATAATCTGATGGATACAGAAATACATATACTATTACTAATAAAAAGAAAAGGTAAGAAGGCAAACGAAAATCCCCTGCAGCATGTCAGCAGCATAGTAACAACCATTCTACGCCTTGTTTACGCGAACTACTTGCCCTTCCAACATCTGCGAAAAAGAAGCAACCATTTCAGTTCATCAAATAACAACTGTATCACATTCCCGTTCTTGTGAATTTAGTTAGGAAGCTCATTGCAGAGTTATCAGGATCCATTCTGCATATGTAACAATTAACAATATAACATCCAACCATTACACTTTTAGGGTCACAACTCATCTCCATACTCCATTTCATGTCATGAAGGAAGGCCCAAAGACCATAGGTATTGACTGACTAGACCTAAGAGCCATATACGTACGTGGAACTAGATGAACAGGTATGTACATGAACAACACATTTCCAAGACTGACAACCATATAATATAATATAATTTAATAGATTGAGATTATCAAATAAATATTGCATGGTTGATGAAAACACAAAAGGCTAAAAGGAGATGAGTTGTGAGGCCAAAAGTTATCACCGACAAAGCAAGAGTTTCTTTATAAATCCAAAATCATAAATTTCAAAGTTATATAAAGTGTTGTCTAACCAAATGAGAACCAAAAATCAGATTGCTTGAACAATTCCATGGAACCATTGCATATTGGGGTTGGTGCACAACAGTGGGTATTTTATATATCCAATTGCCAACAGAACAAGGCAAAAGTGGTGAGCAGCTTACAGAATTGTTAAAAGAAGAGATGGCAGCTTCAACTTCCTCTTCTGAAGAGAATGTCACAAACCCAAATCCCCCAGATTTTGAGGTTCCTGAAACTCGCGAAACTTTAGCACTAAGTACCTTCCCCTTTTCAGAAAAGAACTTCTTGAGCGTATCTGTGGTTACCGTCTTGGCAAGATTCCCCACATAAACTTTGTGGGGGCTATCAATAAACTGAGATTCCTCAGCCTGAAAGAGGGACAAATCCACTTGTGGCAGAGGTTTCTCAGTGATGTTAACCTTGATCTCACGCCCTCCAATTTCCTTTAACAAATGAAACAAAAATAAAACATCCTTGAAAAGACACAAATTAACATATGCCTCTTCACAGTTTTAAAACTATTAAGTATGATTTGTGCTTACAGTTCCATTTAGTTTCTCAATTGCTGCACTTGCATCCTCCACAGTTTTCATTGTAACAAAAGCAAATCGGCGACTCCTTCCTGAGTACTTATCATACATCACCTACAGGAAAAACATAAGAAGATAACAATTTTTCAGAATGACTTAAATCTTCTTTTTAATTTCCTGAATTTTTTTTTCTTATTGAATGATTTTATAACCTAGGTAGCTAGTGAAGTTTTCAGCAGGCCAAACTTACTTCCAAAATCCCGTTGTTGTTACCAGTAGTATTATTATAAACAACAAATATACAATGCTAAAGGCTTAGCTATGTATAGTGCCAATTTTAATTAATATTCTGACAAATAAAATCGACTTAGTTCCATCATATTCCAATTAGTGAAATCCACAACAAGAGAACCAATCATGATACGTCCTGTCTGCACTGAGTAAAGATGGAGCTAAGCTAACTCAAAATTCACAGTTTCAAATAATGAAAACCGCGTGCAAATTATTGAAATAACTAATTTAAATTTGGAAAACAAGACCCAACAGCCATTTTCCAAAGGAGGGGAAAAGAACAATCTGAACAGTACGGCAAAGAAAGTAATAGTAATAAACACATGGCAGGAGCAGGAGGAATAATAAGAAGAAAGGGGAAAAGGGAAAGAAAGAGAAGCACCTCCGCTTTTTCAACAGCGCCATGTTGTTCGACAATCTTTGTGAGTTCTTCATTGTTCACATTTCTAGGAATGTTGCCAACGTAAAGCCTCCTGGCGGCCTCAGAAGAGGGGGAGGCCACGGCTGAGGTTTGCTCTTCTGCCACCGCAGACAACCTTAATTGCTTCGGACGAAAATTGATGATGAGGTTTTTAGGCAAATTGGCAAATGGGTTTGTTGTTGGTTGAAGGGTTTGGAGAAAGAGTCTCGATTGCATTGTGAGGGAGAGTTTCGTGGGGTTAGGGATACTCGGTGGCGGTAGCAAAGATGGTATTGAAGCCGCCATTTTCTTCTTCTCTGCTTCGGGGGGAGACACCAGGACCAGAATCAGAGTGCTCGACGGATTTTTATGGGTTGAAAGATGAAGAGGATACGGATTACGCAAGAGGGGTTTTATGATTTTATTCCAAAATATATATCGCATTATCCACCGAGTCTGAGTGGCATTGTCTGAGTCACCTCACCTATCTGCTACTGCTTGTAAAGCCCAAATTATTTGTGGGATTGGATTGGCAAAGAAGGTTGCAGGCTTGGGCCCATTTTTCCTCGCCAGAAGGCCCGTCTCATTCTTTCTCTCACCGCCGGTATCTTTTGATTTGCCAAAAGGCCCAAAACTTGAATGATAATTTATTTCCCTTTTTCCTATAAAATTTTCTTGTTTCCGGCCAAAAAAAAAAGTGTCAAAATTTTTTTTCACATAGTCGTTAGCTTCTGCACAACTCCATACTGAGTGGATCCTTTGCGATAGCTATTAAACCATGTAACTTTCCTTGAACAATGGCAGCAATATTCTTCAAGGTTTGTGAAGGCTGCTTTCCCATATAGTCTATTACTCCTCTCTTTCCACAGTCCACACCAAGTAACTTTAGAGTAAGGAAAAAATGAATGATGATCCTAACTTTGATGACACGACAAACACTTATTATCGTTCCTATAAATTATGTAATCTGACTTTTATTTATGCCACCACTGCATGAGTCTTACAGTTTCACTTCATTTGCTGCAAAACCAACTATCTTTATGATAAGCTAGAAAATCCCATAAAGAATAGTCCTTCACTGTGTGCTTGAATCTAAACTACCAGAACTCGACTCTGAGAGAAACATAAATACTCTTAATTAAGCAAGCTAGTTTCCGATCTTTTAATCCCTCTCAAGAAATGTATTTCCAAGATCGATACCTTACATTGTACATTTTTTATCTTGACTCCACCTGATTGGGCTGCTGTGTTGGAAATGCTATCAATACTTAAGATAAAATATCAAAATCAAAATATATAATAGGAAGCTAATTTCAGGAGGGCTGTTTATTAATCCCTTACACTCGAACATCAAACACTGACTAAAATGAAGCCTAAAACAAAACAAAACAAAAAGATGATCAACTCATCGATTTTGCTATAAAATACCTATTCGCATCAGTTGCTGCTCAGTGCTTACCAACAAGCTGATATCTATGAGCCAGATTATTGGGGAAAAAATGGGAATTCTACTCTATGGGCTAGCAAGTGAGTGCAGATGAACACTCACCATCAAGCACCATGAAAATGCCATAACAGCCACTAAAGCAAACATTCTTGAAAGCGATCAAGTTGAACATAGAAAATCAGCCAATCTCAAGATGCCACTTTTGGTTTCGTTTTCTGCTTTTTGGCCTCCAATGAAGTGAGGCCTGTGCCTAATCCCACAGGCGCTTGTTCTCCTGCCTTAGATGTTGATGCATCTTTTTTGGCATCAACTGAACCGTTTGGGTGATGGCCATTTGCTTCCCTCTTCTCTCCAGCTTCCTCACCATCTACTGCCTCAGGAGTCACCCCCAAGTTTATTATGTTAAGCAGCTGAGTTAGTTGAGGAACAGCTTGGACTGGTATTCCATGTGAACGAGTCGGCAGACCCCTAGCAGAAGCTTTCTTCCTTACTTCTGCCGCTGCACGAGCTGCTCTTTCATCAAATCCCCGTCCTCTAGGAAGACTCTCACCAATCATCGCTGCCTTAAGAGACTTGTTGAAAGAACCACTGGAACTCCCTGCAGCAGCGGCTTGGACTGCATGTATCAAATCTGGATGGGCCTGTCATTTCAAGTCATGAATCAGTAAAGCATTAAAGAATGTCAGGTTGCAAAACCGCAGCAAGAAAACACAGGATTTTCAAATCAGTGTCTGCTTTTTTCCCTTGAAAATGCAGCCACATTGAAATTACCAATATATATATATATATATATATATATATATATATAAGAGCAGGTGATTAAAGCTTAGAAATGGCTTCCTAATTCAGATGATAATTGCCTCAGGGAACCGGCAATATGAGAGGGAGGGTAATTAAAATACCTTCAAGATATCAATAGCTGCCTTTTGGGCGGAGGCTGCATTTAAGGCTTGACCCTTTTGCTTTTGCGCATTCATCTGTCAATAACCAAATTAGCAAAAAAACATCTTTCCTTTATCAGAATAGATTGATATCAAACTATAATTTCAAATCCATTCAATTACCTGATGTTCACGCATCTTAAATGTCTTCATCCAATTCTGGGAGTCTCTTGTTCTAGAGTCCTCCTCACCAAGTTGTTTTACAAGAATGTCATACGTTTTCTTTTCGTGCTGTGTACCAAAAGCAAAAATCAGTTAAACGAAAGTTATTGAAACATCATTGTACAGAGAGAGGAAAAAATAATCCTTCCACAAAAACATGCCTGGTAAGAAAGTTTGAAGGCACCCATACAATTGAATGCAATTGCAAGGGCATGATAGCACACAGCCGTTTGAATGTGTTCCTCACCCAGCAGCCTTTCATTTTTTTTCAAGGCCTCTTGCAGATAGCGAAGTGCAGTGTCCATCTTTCCAATATCTTGATACATCATTGCTACATTTATGAAAGTTGCAGCAACATCAGGATGATCTGGGCCAGAAGATAGGCTTAGCAACAACAATGCTCTGGACATGTGCCTTAATGCTAGCTCTGTTTGGTTGAGGCCATGGTAGAAAAGAGCCATATTGCCATAACTGCATCAGGACAGTTGCAAAGCAAGTGGAATTAGATCGACGAAGTGGTCATTAGATGGTAAAGTTTCTAAAAACAAAGTTACTTTTGCTGTGGCAATAGATTGTTAATATCTAAATGAAAATAGAGCAAAGAGATCATGCCTATGGGCAGTATCAGGGTGGTCCAAACCCAAGCAACGTTCATTTATAATTAGTTCTTTGTGCTGTTGCATTATGGCCCCAGCCATATCTCCTGCATGATACAAAACCATAGCAAGATACCTGAAAATATGAAGGTCTAAACCATTAAAAGATGAGATTGGAAGTGAAGAAATGTCATTGATTTAATCAAGTATATAAAGCAAAATATACCAAACCTGAAGTAGTAATAAGATTATACAACATACATGCACATACATACATATTGGATAATTAATACATAAAAAAAATGACAAGGAAAATATAGTCAAGTTGTGATAACTACCGACAGCAATTCGCAACCTCCCGATGCATTGGTCCAGTGACCTGAAATCAATTCAGAAGAAAATCAAGAAAAGCTCGTATATAAAAATTCTTAATAGGATTAAGCTAAGAAAGTGGTGTAACTTACCTGTTGAAGTATTGAAAATGCCTCAGAAAACAATGTGTATGCTTCAGTGAGCATGCCCTGAAAACATTGAAAAACCAAAGTTTCTTCAAACTATCGGAAATATTATACATAATAACATTCTACATAACTAAATCATTAACATATTTCCAATTGCAGAAAACTTTCGACTCTCAATTTTCCTCATGCAAATTCCTAACATTTTAACAATGCTAGAGAAATTTCTGTTAGAAAATACAAAGCAACTTCTCAATGTAATACTAAGCTGTCTCGGATGTAGATAATTCATTGTTTATGACTATAAAAGAAACGAAGTGCTTACTTCAGCTAACTGGACCTTCCCCATCTCTACAAGATCTTTAGCTTCTGAACAAACAGGAACTGAATGCTTCACTACAGGTTGGAGATTCAAAATGTCTGATGTTTGAAAAGGTGTTGCAGTGTTAAAATCATACTTTCTAGCACAAATACTTGTGCCCACCTGTATCAAGAACCACGATCAAGTAAGCTGTAGGAAAGAAAACAAGGACAAGACATAAATCCAATTAATAATGGTAACTTAAATGAACTCACAATTACCTTTTGACAAAGATTGCGTAAGACAGAAACTTTCTTCACTCGTAATCTTGCATCCTCTGGCAACTCAAACTACAGATTGGAAATCCAAGAGCAAGCATACAAGTATAAGCTAATAGAATCAATTATAGAACATATTCACAGATCCCATAAAACACAGATTGATATCTTGCTTTCTTGCGGCAATAACAGAAAGATGTGCTGCCATGCATTCCCTCATAATACAAGAGAATCCCTTCATACAGATGAGACTATCATCTACCCACTTTATGCAATATCCATGCAAATAATACCAATCAATACCTGATATTTCAATTTTGCAAATTTCTGAATGTCAGACCATAGAGTTTCCGAGGTAATATTCATATAAGAAGAAATATTCTTCCTAGCAGATGTTTTGCCCTTCCATCTGGCATTTCCCCTCGAAGTCTTGCCTGAAGATTGATGACTTACTTGCTCCTGCAAATATTTGGAAATAGATACAGACCTCACGCACTATATTCCAGGATAGATTTAAAATCATTGTAGATTACAAGTGCAAAACTTAATCTACTTGTAAACAACTATTTCCAAAGAGCAGATCCTCTTATATTGATTTGGATCATTGACGCACTAAATAGTCCCTTGGCATAGTGGTTATTGAAATTAACTCAAATGAAACAACTTATATACTAAAGTAACTGAAGCTGAAAATTTTGTCTTGATTAAACATACTTTCTTTTGGTTTTTGGAAGGTGTGCCAGAAGTTAATTTTGTAGCGACAGCTTGGCAATATCCAAAGAAACAGTTCAAAAAATGTGAGATTGCAGGTCCAAGATCATGATCCTCTGTATCTCTCAAAACATCCTGCATAAGTAGAAATGAATGGCACGATTCCCATTACCAAGTGAGAAAATTCATAAGGAACAGAAAACTACAAAAAGCATTGTAGAATAAATTTCCAAGTATAGAAGAAAATAATAATCACCTTAAGGATGTGCTTAGCAGACCGGACTACAGTCTCATTAGAACAAAGATCCCATAGATGAGGTAAATGTTTGGTCCCATTAGCAATCTGTAAGATTATGAGTTCAAATTGCTGGTTGTCTAATAAGTGTATCAAATTCAATAGATCTATAAGAGTAAGCAAGAGCACAGACTATGTTCACTCAACTACATTTATATGCTAACACTAAAATGACCAAATTATCAATAAATATCACAATACAAAGCTACCTTTCCAATGTACCGAATGTTAATTCCATGTGCATGCAGTGCTTCTGTTAACGTCTGGCCATCCATGGGTGAAACTTCCAGAGTGCAAAGATCATGTATAAATTTAGGAAGTACAACATCTAGAAGGTAAGAACTAGCCTTCTTCACATTTTCCTCGTCTGCTGCTATCTCCTGGTGTACATAAAGGAACAATCTAAGAGAAACAAGACCTTTATCAGCAATGTAAAGGAAAGAAAGCTGCCAAAATAGGAGGCTCACCTCAGGACTTCCAGCCAATTTAAATTCAGTAAAAACATTGGGATTAAATAATATCTCCTCGCCTGTTTCACAGCTTTTAACAGATCCAGTAAGACATTCTTCCTCAAGCTTATTTATATCTCCGGTGTTTATACCCTGTGGTAACAGGAAGAGAATTAGTGGAAAATGAACAGTCACATCTTACATGTTACAGGGACCATAATAGTTAGTTCAACCAAGAATAATTGAACGTTTACATAAACTGGCCAGAAAATTCAAATCTAGATGGGTACCATTCACGGCAACACCCTAATCTGCGTATTCAATGAAAATAGATAAAAATGCCAAAAACCATTTTCAAAGTTCCATCTGATAATAACTTGAATAAGAGTTCCAAACGCCACTTCATTTTGCAGAAAATATCTAATGCATTGACCGACTCAATGACTACTTCAGAAACTTTCTTAGAGTTTTGGGGGTATAAGCACATTTAGCAACAACCAAGAAAGAGCATATCTTAGAATTCTATAATTACCACAACACTGTACATAGAAAAAGAAATCGCTTAGATGTCTTTCTTCATTATCAGAGCCTTGCCTGAATATCATCTGAAGTTGCAGCATCATGGGCCTCAGTCCCCATTGAGGTTTCAATACCAGCAACCTTCGAAGAATCAGTAGCCACATTAGCCTCAACCTCAGATTTAGTTTCAGATTTTGATCCCTCTGCAGCTTGAGCCTTTCTCCAAACAAGCACAACAAAATCAGATATGAAGTAATAGAAACAAGTTGCAAATTGATGTTAATGTAAGAATGTTAACCTGGCAAAAGGCTGTAATTAGTTCTGGTCTCAATATACAAAACCGAGACCCAGGTCCAGTAAAATTTGCATCACGAGGAGTTGCTCTCATCAAATCCAGAAGATAATGCCTGATAGAAAACATGAAATTAAGGGGGAGAACGAAACAAAGATGACAATGTGTTTAGGTAGCAAGTAAATTTTAAAACATGCAAAATTTTTCCTAAAATTAGCACTATGCACTCAAAGCAGAAATATCCCTCCCAGCCAAAGGAACATCACGAGCCACGAGCTATTATGGCTGTAAAGTAGGTTAAGCATCCTAGGGCCACAGACAAGGATGAATTTGGTAAAGTGAAACCAATAGCAAGAAGACCAAGAATTAAACTGGATGAAGTTAAAGAAAAAGTTGGAGAGACATTAAAACTCTAAAGATAAAGAAAAGGTTGAACATTAGAAAAGTAAAACAACTTGAGGAAGTTATATCAATTAACTGAGAATCTCAAAAAGAAAGGCATCAGGAGAAGGCTGCTACAAGTAGAAGAGCAAAGCCTACACCTCTGAAAACCGAGATATTTAGTATCAGTTGCTAATAGCTCCAACTTATAAAACACAAGAAAACTAATCACCTGTCATCACTACCAACAATGCCCTTGCATTCCACTGGAGCAGCCAATTTAAATACATTTCCAGATGCATCAAGTACTGTGTGCTCCTTCAAATGAAGGCGTTTGGCAGCCTCCATTACCTAAACAAAAATAAAAGTCAGCACTCTCTACAACAACACTTACTCTTTGTAATGTATTAAAAAATGTTTTTTTTTTAAAAAAAAAAAAAACCTAAGGGATTCCATGATATATAAACATGTTTGAGCCGCATTGAACATAAAACATGACCGTAATATAGAAAGTTAAAAGACATTGATGCTCTAACCAAAAGGAAAGAATTAATAAACATGCCTTCAAATGAAAATCATTGTTCCAACAAATCTTCTTGCCATTGTCAACTGATCCGTAAAGGAGAGAGTCTGATTTATCTCCTTGGAGAATGCCAGGTAAAACACTCTACAAAAGATAAGTACTATCAAATTATGTTACAAAATTTTGGAGCAATATATATATATATAAAAAGGAAAAAGGTTGACAAAGGAACAAAAACTCCAGCATCAACAGCTTTTAGAAAGGTGGCTTCACCTGAGCCACCACTCTATGACCCCTGTAATCAATTATGGCCATAGCAAGGGTATGAAGTCCAGGGACATCTGCTTCCTGATATGCCTTGGTGCCTTTCAAATCATTATTTGCAGAGGCATATGTAGCCTGCTCACTCTCAGCCAACTGTGCCTCAGCAGGCCCTTGACCAGATTCTATCAGACTATCCCCATCCACTGCACTTAATCCACCACATCTTTCTCCATTTGAATCCATGCTATTTTCATGCAACATTTCATTACCAACCATTTCAGATGGAGAAAATGAAGTAGCTTCATTTCTGCTCTGATTGTTTGAATTGGCATCTACAGCAGATTTCCTGGAAAGTTGTTCCAGATCCGCATCCACAGCAAAACTAAAAAATATGTTGTTATGAACATACCTGAAATAAAATATAGTACCAAGTTCACATCATTGATAGAGAAGACTAAGAAAGCATAATAGTACAAGATGAAAAAAATAATTAACTTTCTCAACTAAAAAAAGAAAAATTATACAATACATTGTCAGTGTAGTTTAGCAGACTACACATGCGGAGTTAAAGGGTTGACATGTGTCCTTTAGGAATTAGCTTTGAATTTTAAAAACAAAATTAATTAAAAAAAATGGATATGTGTCAACCTTTTAACCCGCTTGTGGAGTCCAAAATTTACACTGACAGTGTATTGTATAATAATTCTTAAAAAAAAATATGCATCTGACCAACAAATGACATCAGAAAGCATGCAGGAACAGTCAAAATGATTGGCAAACTGCTAAGAGGAGCTTAAGCCTAGAACCTTCAAAATTTATGACAAAATGAAGAGATCCAAAGGTTTAAGGCAATGTGAGAGATTACACTATTTGTAAAGGATCCAGAAAGTCTCATTTGAGATTATAAAAAATGCATAGTTAATTTATGGAACACTGACATGTGAAAGCACTCTGGATCAGTTGGATTTATGGGTGGTATACATCTGTTGATGACTCCAATAGCACCACTAATTGCTGCATCAACAAAGTCAGAGGTCACCTTGTAGAGAGCCCTATCCCGCAGGATCCTGCAACAAAGTTATCTCCAGAATGAAAGAAATTCCACAAAGATTGCCAACAGCGTGTGAATAAGTGGTATGCATATACATGCTGTAAACTTCAAGAATAATATAATTTCTTAAGTGGTAATTTTACTTTAAAACTATAAAAAGTACCTTTCGTTCTTTGTAATCATGAAAGAAAACATGCTAAATAAGATTGCAACACATAGAGCAAGTGCCGGATGAACTATTACGAAATTTCTCTTTCATTGCAAACATCAATTCCGAATTTTGAGGATTATCTACACATAATGATACTTAGCTTTTATCAGATTAACACATTGACAGTAAATCTAGATTTTAGGTACAAATGCATGCTATTGTGGTTTTAATATTTAGTTTTCTTAAATGGCCGAATATCAAGTAGTTACATACATGTATGCTACTGTTATACTGTGCATAAGCATAAATGTTATTCAAACATAATGTATTGTTATAAGGCTGAACTGTGTAGGCATTACTTACATCCAGCTAGGCATTCTAATATTTTGTACTATTAAGTATAAAGCTATCAATTTATACCATCCAGTGTAGGCATGAATTAATTATTAGATCATAAGCACTATAAAGCTAAATAATAAATTAGAATCTTCAAAAGAAACATGATAAGTCCTACGAACACTTGAGAATATTAATCATGATGTTTCACGAAATTATTCACCTTTCTTGAGGGGTTGTATGCGGAAATTCTCGACAAGACTGCAACTCCTCATTCCAATCTCTTTGCATGCCAATCAACTCACTCCCATATGAAAGAGTCAATGAATCCTCTGCTCTGGCCGCATCACGTTTGTGATCTGACAAAAAGCACAGAACAAAATCAATTTAAGTGGAAAGATCAAACTGCATTCTAGAACTCGTTCCATCGTTAATACTAAAGGAAAAGAAACCATATCATCCCTCTAAGAATCCTACCAAATGCCACTCAAATTCAGGCACCATAAAAATAAGACTTATGAGTAACAAAAATTAAGGAAGAGAAAATAGACGCATACAACTAGGATCTATTTCTCCTTTCTTACCAGGAAATGACTTTAGAAAGCCAAACTTACCAGGAACCGGATAGGATTCCAGCCATGAATTTGGTGGTAACAGGGATTGAACATTTTCAAAAGGATGTGCAGAGGCCTTCCGCTCCATTATCTCACGGAAAGCTTCATTAGAAGAACAGAGAAGGGAAAAAAATCAATTACTGGAGAAGAGTAAACAATACTAAAAGATTTCAACCTATAGCATCAATTAAAAGAATATCTTTATAATTCAGTTACCTTTTTTGAACTTGGAGCTGATTTTCTGCAGTAGCCCTATGAGAGTTGTTGCTTCAGACCCAGCTTTGCTTGGTCTAGGGTCAAGAATATTCCCTGTGCTTGAATTGACATAAAACATTTTTGTGGTTCCTGTAATACAGTATTTGCTCCCCTCTAATGTTATTATGTCCAAGTAGATTAAATCACCAACAAGCCTGTGCTCACCAAAATTTCAAAGTGTTGTTAATACTTATTAAACGTTAAAAAAATTACTCAATAAATAAATAGGTGAAGCACAGAAGCATTCAAAGAAAAGAAATGTCACGATTTTACCTCCGATAGCTTGGTGGAGGGTTGAAGGATGAAAAAACAATACTCTCAACACATTTGATCTCCTTCGCAGATGAAGCCAGCAATTTACCTAATGATCCAGCAACATCCTCCATAAATCCCAGTCCATCAAGTTCTGGAACATCATTTCTTACAGCATCTGGATAACAATAAAATTGAAAATCAAAATTCATATCTTCATAAAGTGGTAAAATAACAATAAAAGGTGACAGTGATTCAAGGTCCAATTCCAAACCTCCCAAATTTGAAGCTTTACTCTGAGCATTCTCATACTGCAATGCAAGTGATGTTGAGAGTGACGCATGAAGTGTAGAAAGGGAAAGCAAATCCCTTGTGCGATTAACATGAGCTCTGATAGATCTATCATCATATGAAGCTGCCACAATGATATTCAAGTTAGAGCCTACATACAGAACTAAAAGCCATAAAATGGTAAGCAATGCTAGTATACCAGCAACCATCTCCAAGGAGCAACCACCAATTGTAATATCAGCAACTTCAGAAATTTCATTGTAATCTTCTAATTGATGAGTTGAACCATCCTTAAAGTGGAGCAGTAAATCATAGCATGTAAAGTAACAGGTTTCTGGAGCGTCAAGCAGGAATTGCCGTATGTCCATGACTGAATCTCCAGGATTCAACTGCACATTGAAATCAGTTAATTAATCGAGATTTTCAACCACATCGGTAATCAGGTATCAAAACAAACTGAGTATGTATTTTTAATTCTACTCTAACGAAAACCGATCCACAAACAATAAACCAGAGAGAGAGTGTGAGAAGAGATAGTTTGACAATCAGTTGGCTTACTTGCAGCTCAAGCTTTTCCCCACTTTGAGTTTTGACAGGCACTGGATACAGATGAGGGTCACCTGTGATGCACAAGGAAAAGGAAGCAAGTAAATACCACAACAAATCTAAAGAAGCATTCATCAGAGTTGAAAGAAATAGACACACAACAAATTGTCAACTAATGTCGGCTGCATGTCAATTCTAGAGCATACAAAGGTAATCAGGACTTTGACAAATGCAGATGTATGGACTTATTATAAGTGAAATGCATGTCATGCCCTTTTTTTAGGTAAGGAAAATATCAAAGCTCTTGCTCTATACAATTATGCAAATAAATTTCTTGAAAAATTTAGCACTAACATATCCAACTTTACCTTGCTTCGGTTGGCTTGGTGAATTCAAAGTTCCCTGTTCTGCCAACTCTGACTTGGGACCAGATGCAGCCATATCTGGAACTCCATTAGAGTCACCTTTAAGAGGGTCAGGAGCTATTGCATTATCCTTCAAGGGAGCATCGGATGAGAAAGCTGCCTCTGAAGAAGTTGTTGAACTTTGTGGTACTCTTCGAGCCCTTGCCTTGTTAGATTTGCCTGCCATTTTCTCCAACCTGATTCAAATGCCTTGAATTATTAACATATAGAGAGTTAACGATTTTCTACAAAAATTCAATGAGTTGGCTGTTTTAGGACCAAGATTCAAGGCGGACAAAGCAAATATTGCATGTGAGTATGACATCCTTATAATATTTTTACTACAAAGAGTACATAGAACGTGTGCAGATATACGGTGCAAGTTGTATATAAACCATAAATATAGTAGGAGGCCAAGTATTACAATTTGAATTCATGCAAATGACAATTTAATATGAATGCCCATAACAAAAGGTGAACTCTAAATAGTAAGAAACTATCTAAAACGGAACTTAATAACACTACTCAAACTTTTGGAATACCATCCAAAATATGCCACTTAAACTTCAAATAATAATAAATCGCCCAATCCACTAAAATTATCTGTTGCAACCCAGCTAAAAGATTTACCACAAAAACGCAGACCAGTAATAGTAAATAAAAAATAAAGAAATATATCCATTTAGTTCGGTATCCAGGGTGGAGATATGTACCTATTATTCACGAGGAGGAGAAACGGCTCAACACTCAAAAAAACTGTTTCTGTTTCTTTCTCTTCGTTAAAATAAAGGAAAAAAAGAAAAGTGAAGAGGAAAGCACGAAAATAGACTCGAGGAGGCTTAGAAGGGAAGAAGAGGGCAATGGTTCAGAGGCGGCGAAATTTCGCCCTTTTGATTGCTCTCTCTCCCCTGCACTATATTATATATATTTTTTTATTTTTTATGATAGACACTAAGAGAAATTATATATTTCTTCTATAATATTTTGAAAATAATAATAATTAGTTTGCTAGCCAATCGAATGCGCTTAAGTCTGGTGGGCAACCAAAATAATAATGGTAGTTGTTTTTGGATATGAGCGGGAGGGAAGTGAATAACCCAATCCATCCTTGTTGGGCTTGGACGTATATCGTCAGTTTTATAAAAATCTCACGGCCCACGTGAGATTAATTTCTATATCTATCCACACAAAAAGAAAGTCTAAAAAAAATAAAATAAAATAAAAGTCTATATTTATTTTGGAAAATTATTTAATACATCTTCACTAGAGTTTAGCAGACTGCACGTGTAGATCTAGAAGGGTTAGGGACTATATTAAAATATTAAAAATCTAATTAATTCTGAAATGGGAGTATTTATTAACTTTTAAACCCGCTTGTAGAATTCAAAAACTACACTGATCAAATAATAACTCATCTATTTTTTGCATAAATGTTAAAGTATCTACAAAGCTATACTATACACCGTCGGCAAAAAAAAAAAAAGCTATACTATATACCGTTTATGTTATGGAAAAATTGTAGAAGTTTAGCATGATACATAATTGAAGGATTGCCATATGTAGACTTCACTTTCACGACCTATTGTGTTTAAATTAAATGAAAATTAAAATAGTAATTAAAATCTGACATGAGTGTGGGTATCCGACCCGACCGTCCAAAACCAAACGCTATCCAACCCGTTTTGACAACAATAAAAAAATCACCAAAATCGAATTCGCATAGTCCGAAACCGAAATGACTCATACCCAAAAACGATCATAATCCTTAATGACCCAAACTTGGAACGACCCAAACCCGATTAACCCGAAATGACCCGAATTGGAATTGATTATATTTAAATAACCTGAATCCAAAAAGACTGGACTCGAAAATCCGAGGTTCAAACCCGAAATTATCCGAACCGTATGACTTGAAACTGAAAAGACCCAAACCAAAATTGACCTGAACCAAAATGATCCGACATTTGAGCGATCCGAACCCAACCCAACCCGAAAACCGAAAATTAACCGAACTCGTATGACCCGAAATTGACTGGATCCAAATCCAACTCGACCTGCCTATTTGCCCGTTCTAATTATAAGTCAAATGAAATAATTGCATGTTAATCTTCTTTTATTTTAAAAAACGATCACCCCATATCACTAGTGATCTTAGATCATCTGAGTTTAGATGGGTGATCAGGGGGTAATCGGATCACCACTCTAAAAAAGGTGTAACCAAACGGGGTGATCTATGATCACCACCCAAGATTACCATAGGTGATCCAAACCAAACGGGATGATCTAAAATCACCACCCAATATCACCACAAGTGATCATAAATTCATGTTACACACCCTAATACATTAAACTACCAATACACACTCCAAAAATATAAACATTTTAATCACAATAATTAAATTTTAAACAATTTTTTAACTTAATTAATCTTAAAAAATTATTAATAATTAATTATTTAAGCAGTTTATTTTAACTTTTAAACTTCAGTGTAAAGTAACGATAATAATATATTTTATTAGTTTATATTATAATTGGGTTAGGTCCAAAACTACCAAAAAGTTTCTAATTTTTTAAAATTAAAATGGTAAATGTAAAATATTTATAAAAATATTGAATTTAATTAAATAAAAATATAGTAGATAAAAACATTGAATTTAATTAACTAAAAATAGAATTTTAGTAGAATAAAACTGTAAAAGTTTAAACAATATCATTTAAGAAATATATTTAAAATTTTCTAATATATTTAAGTTTTTCAATTAAAATAGTAAAATGGTAAAAATAAAATAGTTATGAAGATATTAAATTTAATTAAATAAAAATAGAAGTTGAGTGAAACTGTAAAAGTTTGAATAATGGCATACAAAAAATATATTCGAAAAATAAGAGTATAATCGTTGATTCAAAAGTTTTACAAAATCGTACTTTTTAATATAGTATATTAAAATCTATCTATCTATATCTATATCTATCTATCTAGATAGATAGATAGAAAGATTGATTTTAATTTTAAATACAAAATTAATTAAATAATAGGGTATGTGTCAACTTCTTCAAATACAAAATTAATTAAACAACAAGTTGATCGGCTCGCGCTGGCGCGTCGAGCATTCTTGATTTGTGGCTAACAAATCATTTTAGTTATATAGTTTTTTTTTTTCACGGTTCTTATGATATATGTGAGTAGGTGGTTAGCAAATTCGATATTTGGAGCAGGTCTTATAATTGAAGAACTAATCTAGCAAAGTAAAATAGCAGTGCCTTAAAACATGCTGTTGTAGAAAATAAAATTTTTTGTAGTTGGTGTCATACTATTTCCCATTTCTTAGAGTTGTTATCGCTTAATTTAAATATCAAATAAAGATAGAATGATATATTGCAATATAAGAAAAAACCATCATTTCATGAATTTATAAGACTATAATCATTCTTTTTTTTTTGAAAAATAAGACTATAATCATTATATTTGAACATGAAATGTATAATAATGCATTAAAAAAAATCAATATTGCATTTCATGGGATAAATTTACTTTTAAAACCACAATTAATTGCGTTCACATTCACCATTGGTAAAAAACCAAAAAGTAAAGTTATTCATCTCAAAATTAACCAAAGTTTAGGGCCTTCAAGTAATTTGGTATGTGAAAAATGACTAAAATGTTCAATAATCTAGTCCCTCATTGACCCAGACATGGGATTAAATAGTAAATTCATAAGGCTGGAGGAAAAAGGAACAATGAGAAACTAATTGAGGGCTTAAAGTAATTTGGTCAATGGAAAAAGATTAAAATATTTAATAATTTAGCCCCTCATTAACCCAGACATGAGATCAAATAGTAAATTCATTGAAGCAATAATGTCAACATTAATAGTACTTTTTGGTAATTAACCAAGTGAGAAAAGACAGAAAAGGACAAAAAAGTTCAACCCGAGCCTTCTCATCGATCCTCAAAAGGGGCGTTTAGTAATTTCACTGCGTGTTTCAAATAATATGTAGTATATAAAGGGTATGTGTCAACTTCTTCACTCGCTATAAATAAATGATAGAACTTTGCTACACGCCCCTCCATTTTGCTCCACACTATGTTCCCTCATGACGTGTCAATCACACGTTAGGCCACATGTCATCACTTTATTGGTTCCAATACACCTTTACAAATTTTAATTTTTTCTAACCCTTAAAATAAAATTTTAATTTAGCCTAAACTTGGTGAATTGGTTATATATTTTATTTCGAAAACCCTATAACAATATTATTAATTATGGAATTTACCCTTAAAAAAAAAGGGGGCTAAACTTAGTGAAATTAGTTTTGTATTTTATTTCTAACATCCTATAACAATAAATTATTAATTTTGAATTTAACCTTAAAATAAAAATAAAAATAAAACATTAGGATGCAATGTGATCAAAATAAAAAAAAAGTAGAGTGCAAAATGGCAATCCATATAAACTTTAGGATGCATTCTAGCAGTTAAGCCATTTTTTTCCCTCCTACCCTTTGAATAATAAACATGTAAACATGTTTAATCCGTTAAACAAATTGGAATTTTTGATATGCAAGGGGTGAAAGAATGCATCCAAAGGCATAATTAATCATTTGCACCATATATACACCGTAGCATTCATATGGAAAAAGACACCACAATTGATTAATTAGGGGTGAGCACTAGGCAGTCCAAACTGTTCGAAACCATCCGAAATCGTTAGTGGTTTCACTTATCGAACCGTTTGATCAGTTTCAATGGTCTAGACGGTTTGAACCCCCAAAATCATAACCATATGGATATTCGATCAGGGGTCGGTATTAGAAATTATAAAACTGTAACCGACTCGAACCGATCGAATATTAATATATATAATAATAATATTATATATATAATAATTATTAAACGGTCTAAACGGTCTAAACCACATAACTGATCGTATAACCACTAAATCGCATAGGCGGCTTCAAGAATCAATTGATCAGTTGACGGTTTCAAAAATTGCCTGTCGATTATTAATCAGTTTTGAGAATCTCAAAACCGAAACCGAACCGACCGTTGCTTATCTTAATTGTCACTTCGCGGCTGTAGCTCTGCTACGGTACGCCATGGCACACCCTAAAGATATCCCCTCTCCCGCCATCACAAACGGCCCATGGTATTCGTTTCTTCTTTTTCTTTTTTTGTGAAAAAATCGTTTCTTCTTTCGCTCTCTGAGCTTTAAAGTAAAACAGAAAAAGCAAAATAATCCGAAACTTAAAGCCAAAAATTTAACAAAAAAAAAGGATATCTACAAATGGAGCTGCCGGTGATAGATCTAGCTCCATATTTGGAGATCGCTGGGGATAGGGATGGCGAATTACCCAGTGGACTCAATGAGTTGTGCCGTGAAGTGAGTCGACTGCTCGAGGAAACGGGGGCGTTACTGGTTAGGGATCCGCGTTGCACGGCGGAAGACAACGATCGCTTCATTGATATGATGGAAAAGTACTTCGAGAAGCCATCGGATTTCAAGCGCTTGCAGGAGCGTCCCTATTTGCATTACCAGGTCCCCATTTTATTATCCTCTTTCTCTCTTGTTCTCTCTTTCTATTTACTGTTTTTCGCCCCTGAAATTAACTTTCATTTTGTTGCCAAAGAAAAGAAATTAACTTTCATTTAGTATCATACTTTTTTTTATGCTCTATTTGCGTTTCTTTTGGGCGTTCAAGAACTTCCGTTGAATTTGGATGCTTGCTAGAATTCTGAAATAGCCCGCTCAAAATTATTTATTTTGTGAAGTTTATTTGGTTGGGTATAATCGGTGAGAAAGGGTGACAAGTTCGACTGAATTTGGTAATTTTGCTTTCTCGAGAAGAAGCTCATATCTCCACCTCAAGGATTCAATTTCATTCTTCTTGAAATTTTTTGTTACTAGTGGTGATGGTATAATTTTTGTTACTTATATCTTACTTCATAGTTCATACTCGAATATTTGTTTAATGCCAATAAAAACCAGATAATTATATACTTAGCAACCTTTTATTGTAATGATTGGCATCAAAATAAAATTGATGCTAATTGGGATTACAGGTAGGAGTAACACCAGAGGGGGTGGAAGTTCCAAGAAGCTTGGTGGATCAAGAAATGCAAGAGAAGTTAAGGGAATTACCCAAAGAGCACCAACCATTCACTCCCAAGGGGCCTGATCCCAAGTGGCGATACATGTGGAGAGTGGGCCCTCGCCCTTTGAACACTCGCTTTCAGGTCTCGTATCCTTCTATGTCTTCTCTTCTCTACCAAACATGTTCACATGATATGAAGGTTTATTCTAATTTCATTCTCTTTTTCTTTCCTCCCTTGCAGGAGCTTAATTCAGAACCTGTCATACCTGAAGGTTTCCCTGAATGGAAGGAGACCATGGACTCTTGGGGATACAAAATGATAACAGCAATAGAGGTGCTGCTTATTCATTTGCTTGTTTATGGCGTCCAATTTATATGGAGACTAAATTTAGTATATCTATTCTTGCTTAGGCTGTAGCTGAAATGGCGGCAATTGGGTTTGGGCTGCCAAAAGATGCATTTACTTCCCTTATGAAGCAGGTATGACATTTTAATCTCTTTCAGGTTCAACCTTTTTAGTATTCTTACACGATGTTTGCCTTCAACTTACTGCTTCCTGTATATCCTTAACTTTTCATTGTGGAATAGAAAATATTGATGCTACCTTGATGAAGTTTGCCTCTCACAATTTTTATGGTGGTGATCTTTTTAGTATTCCTACACGATGTTTGCCTTCAACTTACTGCTTCCTGTATATCCTTAACTTTTCATTGTGGAATAGACAATATTGATGCTACCTTGATGAAGTTTGCCTCTCACAATTTTTATGGTGGTGATCTTTTTAGTATTCCTACACGATGTTTGCCTTCAACTTACTGCTTCCTGTATATCCTTAACTTTTCATTGTGGAATAGACAATATTGATGCTACCTTGATGAAGTTTGCCTCTCACAATTTTTATGGTGGTGATCTTTGTTTCTGTGTCATGCCATATGTTCCTTTTTTGCAATATAGTAATGAGGACATGTTATTTGCTTTTCATTTTTTCATTAGGAAGCATATTTCTAATCTGTCATACACTTGACAAGAAGCTCTTTACCTTCGAATCCAGGGACCACATCTTCTAGCTCCAACAGGGAGTGACCTCGGATGTTACGGGCAGGAAGGCACTGTCTTTGCTGGCTACCACTATGACCTTAACTTTCTAACGATTCATGGAAGAAGTAGGTTCCCTGGTCTAAACATTTGGTTAAGGAATGGGCAAAAGGTTGAGGTGAAGGTTCCTATGGGATGTCTTCTAATACAGACTGGGAAGCAGGTAAGAACATGGGATTCTATTGCATAATGAAGATTGCTTGTGAACTAGTTTGCCAACCAAGACATATCCTCAAAAAGAAAAAAAAAAAAACAAAAGTCAAAACAAAAGATCACATGTCTAGATGCCCAGTTCTGATTACCAGAAAAGTTGGTTTATTTTTGTTTATCATGATTTTCCAATTCAACATCTCCCTTCTATTTTTTATTTGTAGAAAGCAAATGTAATGCCGTGTGCATTAAGATCAAGAAACATCATTGCTTGTGTGATTGGTCTAGTACCATAGATGGATGGAACACACAAATATAAATCGAAACTCTGTTGGTTAGAACAGCAAGGCATTTTGGGGGATGGGCTTTGAATTTTCTAGATTCTATCATTTTTTCCCCTCATATATTGTTAAAAATTCTGGACATTGAATCTTAATAACTTCTTCCTTGGTATATAGACTTAAGCATGTTCTATTACATACAATAATTAATTCATTGTCACTCCTACTTCATGTGCAGATAGAATGGTTGACTGCTGGTGAGTGCACAGCTGGCATGCATGAAGTTGTCGTTACAAAGAGGACAATTGATGCTATAAAGTTAGCATCAGAGCAAAATCGTAGCTTATGGAGGGTATCCTCAACGGTGAGTGAACTGAACCATATCCCAGCCATCAATTTAGCATTAGAAAATCAACAGTTGTAAGATATTTTCTGGTCTTCTGCAGTTGTTTGCACACATAGCTTCGGATGCTGTGTTAAAGCCTCTCAGCCACTTTGCAGAATCACATATTGCCAGCAAATATCCACCTATACCTGCGGGAGAATTTGTTGAACAAGAGCTTGCAGTAATTAATCTGAAAGGAAATAAAGGGGATCCATGATAAATTGTTTCTTATTATATTATATAATAATAAATTATACACTATTGTTGTTAAAAACATATATAAACACCTATCAAGGGTTTCTGGTTTAATTGTTTGCAAGAAAGATGGTTGCTTTTCATCTCCTTTGCCCTTTGTCTTAGTGATTGTATTGGCTGCAAAAGTTTGAAGATACTCATTTCATTGTTGAATGACATGGACATGAAACTATTAAGGTGCACTTTAATTGATGCTTTTTTTGCTACTTGTCTTTAGTTCTTAAATTAATATGTCATATGTGATTATTCCTTCACCTTTTTTTTTTCTTTAGCAAAAAGTAAAATGCATATTATCTACCAAACAGAATCTGAATTATCACTGTTTAAGAATGTGGATCCCAACTTGTTTTCCTTTGTCTGTTATTGTTGGGGTTGGGGAAAGGGTTGGAGCCTTTATGCCTACTGCAGATCAACCTCAAATGATGAAGTATTCAGGGTAGCTTGTCGCATGTTCAACATTCAGCCTTGATGATGAAGCAAGCAAAAGCCAATTTGAACTGAGTGGCACAGATTTCTGATGCAGCGATAGTGACCATGACAGGTATCCCAGAGAACAGCTGACTAACACAATCCATTTCTTTAACAGGCTTTAGCTCCCATTATCAAAACCAGTATAAATTTTAAAAGTTATAAAGGAGTCATGAAATTTTGGTTTACTAACTGTTTTGCAGGTGCAGGAAGTAGAAGTTAGTTTCTTGTAGAAAACAGATCAAAAGCAGAATAACCATAGAAATGGCATGAAGTGTATGATGCGTGGTTAGGATAGAGGTATCTGATGGCATGACATGAGTGGCTTGTATGTGTGTCTAGACACACACATATATATACATATGCATATATTTGTGTATACATAGATGTCTGCTTTGCAAGACAATTTCCTTTAAAGAGGAAAGCATTCTGTGGAAGAGAACTTGAGCTCAAATATGAAGCTTTTTGACTCCAAGACTCTGCAACTTTCACTTTTCCTGCTGGTCCTAACAGGTTCTCTGGAGCACAGTGAGGGCACAGCTTGTAGTAGCACCTTCTTCTCAGCACTCGTCCAGCTAATACCCTGTAGAGCAGCTGTTGCTCCCTTTAGCCCCATTCCACCAAGTGAGGCCTGCTGCAATGCCATCAAAGCTCTGGGGCAACCTTGTCTCTGTGTTCTTGTAAATGGCCCTCCAATATCTGGTGTTGATCGGAACATGGCCCTGCAGCTCCCTGAAAAATGCACTGCCAACTTCGAACCATGTATTGTTTCCTGTCATTTTTTCTTTCTTTCTTTTTTCTCTCCTGCTTATCTTAAAGGGAATTTTGTAGTTCATATTAGTTATCCATAACAAGAAAAAGATATTGTAGTTTATAGGTTTTCATTATTTCAACAGATAAATGATTCCTTAAATGTTTTTTTTTTTTTCTGACGCAGGTGATATAATGAAGTAGATGCATGTGTGACTTTCGTGAATAAGTTCGTGGATAGCTCATGAGAGCCTTCCCCAATTAGTACTACTGGTAGATGGCCCCAAATAAAAGGATAGGTGAATGTTACAATTAAGTACTATATATATGTAAAGCTTGTCGGCTCATGCCGCCAAACTTTTTTCTTGTTTCTGTTTCCTGATTTAGTGATTTAATAGATTGCTTGGTTAGTTGCATGTTAAGGTTTATTCCGTTGGTGAGAGTCTATTGACCCCATTTTCTTTTTAATATCTATATATCTATGTCCAGTATGCGTCTTCTTTCTCTGTGAGAGTGAGACTACGTTAATACACTTTCAGAGCTCTAGCACTAGTCTCATCGCCCAGGATGAGGAAGATATGCTTTATCACGCACATCTCAAGAGATCTGGTCCAGCATCACTAATTGGCTGGAATATCACTAATTTGGATCTTGAAACAAAATCGCGGGAATCTGCCTTTACCCCATTGCATCTAACTAGCAGTAACACCTGAATTATCTCGAGTACACTTGAATTCATGATGAATTCTGAGACTTGGACGAGCATAACCAAATTTAAACACGCTAAAATCAGATAAGAGAGAAAGTGCTTATATATTATATATAACTATATAAGAACCAAAAGCGTCACAAGAGTTTAATCTACAAACGAAACGCCTAACAGGTTGTATACTGTTTGCCACAATGGCAACCCATAGAGAAGACAGCGTGTCAGCGTTTACAAGCCAGATGTTCAAGATACATAAGTATTATATTTGTGCTTATCAAAAAAAAAAAGTAATATCCTTGCAAGTTGGAACCAAATCCTATATGCCAATTATCATGAATGAAATCATACAAGAAATGGAATACAATTACTTGATGCAGTGTGTGTTTGGATGCAATGATTATTTCTAAGGTGATGCACAGCAACTAGAACTGTTTCCTCTGAATTCTGGGTCCTGTTGAGGGACCGTGATCTTGGTTCCCGTGAGAAGTGATGAATTCCCTGCAGAGTCTTGTTCATCATTGGGTAGCAGGTTTTTCTTGCCAATGATTCGGTAAATTTGTGTTAGAATTGTAAGGAAAGCTGATTCCGCATTAGTGGCCTCAAGGGCTGATGTCTCCATGAAGAAGAGGTTTTCCCTTTGAGCAAATTCTTTAGCATCCTCTATGGGCACAGCTCTAAGGGAGGCAAGGTCAGATTTGTTACCAACAAGCATTATGACAATTTTTTTTATCTGCAAGTCCACGCAGTTCCTCTAACCACCTTGCAACATGATCAAATGACTGACGCTTAGTTATGTCATAGACCAGCATTGCCCCCACCGCTCCTCTGTAATATGCACTTGTTACTGCTCGGTACCTGGGTGAAGGCGAAGCCCACAAGAAAATGATGTTAGAAATTCATTTGCAGGAAACCGGTATGAGTCAGAGTTACCAAACAGAAATCAAAGTAACCAATCCTCTCTACTGCTAATGTGTTGCTGTTGGCTTTTCATTTTACTATATGACTGAGAATATCTACCAAAGCACCTACTAAAAATATAAACTTTGAAATTTTTTATTTTTAAAAAATATCCCCCAAATTTTATAATCTACTAGAGGAGACCAAACTTACTACAACAAAGAAAAGCAATAAATTGAAGCACATTTTCAGATTAGGTTTCACTCTCTCTTTCCTTTCTCTCTCCGCTCTCTACTCTTGCGGCTAGGGTTTTTCTCTCTCAACACTCTTCCTTTCTCTTTTAACTTTCCTTTATATTCTTTTCTTTTCTTTTCTTACTTCACTTTCTTACAGATCTATTTATTCCAAGATTCATTTAATTATTACACCTCAATAAAAATCTCCATGGAAGTCTTGTTAGAGTAGTGGTTTTCTGGTCGCCTTTTTTGGTGAGTTATAAAAGGACCTGCCTTTGGGTAACAAGGGGTTTGGTAAGGGTTAGTTTGGGTATTCTTTGATTGAAGAAATGGCCACCATGAACCCTTTTGATTTGTTGGGTGATGATGATACTGGAGAAATATCAGTACTCATTGCTGCTCAGCAAAAGGCTGTCGCCGCCGCAACCACCACCGCCGCCGCCGCACCAGCTAAGAAGGGAACGGCT
>AWUE01018371.1:0-27519 GCA_001974825.2 Corchorus olitorius | reverse complement strand
CGGCTCAGTCTCAGGCTGCAACTCAGGCTAAATCTGCTAAGCTTCCTTCCAAGCCTCTCCTCCTGCTCAGGCTGGTGAGCTGCTTTCCCTCATAAAAGTTGTCATTTTCGAGATATTTGTATTGTTCATTGCTTTAATGCTGTTTGCTTTCGTTGGAAGATAGAATTCTTATTAAAATATGAATCTTATTTGTCTGTTAGGCTTGATTTTAATTTATTGTGTCAATATTAAGATATCTTTTTGAGGTGTCTAGGCTCTAGCTGCGGGTTTTAACTTTTAAGTGGGTTTATGTTTCATTTCTGTCACAGAGAGTGTAGGAGACTTATAGATAGATTGTTTCTTTATTTGTTAATTCGCGCAAGAAACACAACACGTCTAACAAATGTTGATTTTAGAACATTGACGCATGTGCCTTTTCAGTGCACGTGCTAGAGTTTTTTTTTGTCAGCTGTGTAGTTGGCATGTGCAAGGAGATATAGTTGGAATGTAACAATCGAGAGGATGTTATTTAGTCAAGTAACTCTGCAGAGTGAAGGGAGTAAAAGATTCGGAAAGTTTATTGGTTTTTTATATGTAGCTTTTATCATCTAAACAAGGATTCTGCTAGTTATGTGTCCGGTCAAGTGACCCTTCACATGTGGTATGCGTATGCATTAGAAATGGTAGTAGGAGCAATTTGGATTTGGATATAAAAACAACCGCATTTGTTCGTTAAAAAATTTGGGTATTTTTATAGTATTTCATACTCAAATCCACTAATTACTCTGAATTAGTTAGATCAAGTATCAAAACTTGGGAAAATTTATATCCATCCACTTTAATAAGCTGCTTTGGATACTCGTTCCTTTAGACCTGGAATGAAGAAATCTATTTCAACTTTTCCTAAATTTCCCATTTATAATTACTGCTCTTTGTAATCTAATATTTTAACTTGTCGCTTTTAGTGCAAATTTTCGTATTTCCCTAGCCTGAATGCATGAGGATCATTAATCAGGATCATAGAGCCGACCACAACAAGGTAGTAGCACGAAAACCTTTCGAAACATACGACATTAATATATTGTCTTAGAATTTTTAATGTTGCTTGCGAAAATAATTTTAGTATTTTTAATTCTAAGGTGCATCAATTTCTGCCTATAAATTGGAGTACTTACTCGCTAGCTGCTCCATGTTCAATTGCCAAAAAAATATTCAAGCTCTCTCTTTAAGCAAAAAGAAAATCTCAAAATTTTACAACCCTAATTGTCAAAATATGGCAATCAGAAAGAAAATTGAAGAAGGTGATAGCAAGAAACTAACGATTGGTGTTAGCTCAGAAGAGGAAAACTTAAATATTTTTTCTAAACTATCATACTTCATCTTTTATTCTACTTGTTCAAAAATAAGTCCCTGTGATCATTTTCCCCCATATAGATGGTTCTTGTTGGATTAATTGTGCTTATAAATAGTTTGTATAACAAGGCAAGATTTTAACGCAGGTCTTCAAGCTCCAGAGTCGACAGCAGCAGTTGATGCGAACGGAAAACCAAATAAAAAAAGAGCTGCGCCTGATCCAGACCTGGCAACTACAAGAGGCATAAATGATACTGGTGAGAGTTGCTACATGGTTGCTTGATATAATTCTGGGCTCTGATATGATTCTTCATCACATGGATAGATTATCTTCCAAAATATCTGCTTTTAAACTATATTGGTTTGTGAATAAGAGTCAAATATGCTACATATCTTTTGTCATTAAAAATGATCGGGTGCTACCCTTCCTCCCTTCTTTATAGTAGCTAACTGCTAAAGAAGAAACCTGCTTGCATTCAAATCATAATCTTTATGAAGATCTATCATATCACTTTCATGCATGAATGCATTTTTGTTAAAAGATGCCATTCAATAAGGCATCTCCTGATATCAGATGGGGCAAAAACAAGACCGCAGTATAAAACTATGCATCATCTATTCCCAATATTGTACATAATTTGATACATATCAGGTTTATTCATTTGTGATTTTGAAATAGGTCATGAGGAAAATGTAGCTGGAGTCCTTGTTGATGATGATCTGAATGAGCCTACCATGGGTGAGAAACTTGCGAGTTTAAATTTGGTAGAAAATGGAAACTCTGAAACCCATGAAAGCCAAGAAAGAGAGGAATCCTCTCCTCATGCCAAGCCTCCCACTGCAGATTCTGTTAATGTTCTCCTTAAGCAGGCACTACGTGCTGATGATCGCGCCCTTCTGTTAGATTGCTTATACACCCAAGATGAGAAGGTCGATTTCCCACAGTTATTAGTGATGGAAATATGCTTGGGATATATGTATTAGCGGTGCTAATATTTATTTTCTCCTTTTTCAGGTTATTACAAATTCAGTCTTTCAATTAAATCCATCTGATGTTCTCAAGCTTTTGCAATCTCTTATATCTATAATTCAATCAAGGTAAAGTATTATACTTTCTACCAAGTTGAGCTTACCCCATGAATCACACTTGAAGATACTTGCGCTCTATTACTTTTTCCTAGATAATGATAATGATATGTAAAGTTTATTCACTTACTGCTGCTACTGGAGATAAAAGCAATGATTTTAAACAAAGCTCATTCACTTTGCAATGTTATTAAAGCAATGATGCTGTTGTAATATTTACAATTTCTCGGGAATAAATGAGACAGTTGGATTACTGATGCCCTTTTTTTATCTCTAGTTTGTTAGATAATGCTTTCAGTTTCTTTTTCACTTATAACTTCTGCTGAAGATGTACCAACTATTGATGGGTGCTATGTTTCTATAAACACACTGCAGGGGTGCAGTATTGGCATGTGCCCTCCCATGGATAAAAAATCTACTTCTTCAACATTTTAGTGGAATTATGTCCCAGCAATCTTGTCTGCTTGCTTTAAATTCTTTGTATCAGGTCAGATAAGGAGTCATTCTTATGGGTGATTTACATATATCATTACTATTGGATCTTTTATTCGTTGATAACTTCACTTATATACTATAAATAAATTTTCATAACCTGAATGCATGTGTTTATGCAGCTTATCGAATCTAGAGTCTCAACTTTTGAATCAGCTCTTCATATATCAAGTTGCTTAGACTTACTTTATGCAGGGGTATGTATAATGTTAAAGTTTGTAGTAGGTAGGGATTTTTGTAGGTAAATATTGGACTTATGCAGTATTAATTGCGTCTTTTCTAATCTATTATGCCAGATTGTCGAGGATGAGTTTGATGAGAATGCCACAGTCCCAGTAATATTTGAGGACAAGGATGAAAGCGATGAAGAGGAGTCTGAAGGTGCTATGGAAACCGATCAAGAGAGTGAAGATGGGGAAGCTCTTGATGGAGAAGCACTTGATGGGGTCAGTGATTTTGAAGGATTTGATGATATGAGTGAATGATTATAATTATGACTTGAGTTGAAAGCTTGTGATCTGTCAGCCTTTATAAGAATGAAAGCAATTAATTCACGGGCGATGACCTTGATTCTCACCAGAAAACATGCCATACAGTTTACTGAAGAGCAAGCATAACATCTCACAAAAGTTGATTAAACTGAGAAAGACGAAACTAATTCAGAGTTTAAATTTTGCGGAATCATGCGCCGGAAGCACAGATACATGTAGGGATTTATTGTAATTTTTGACAATTGACATTTGAGGCATGCAGGCCGAGGAAGAGAATCAGATTTGACTCTTCCAAGTTCCAACCAAAAAAATCCAATTTAGTAGTGTATTAAATTAAGTTGTTTCTCCCAATTATTAGTAGTTGTTGTTTAGGAATTAGGGGTTACTAACAGTCGACGTATAGTGTAGGTAGTGAATTTCAAAAACAGGGAGGGGGGACTGGCTAGTAGTCGGGTTACATTAGCATTGGCATATTTGGATATATACAAGTGTAATAGAAAATTGAAGGATCCAACTAATTAAAACATGATCAAATTACAGAATAAACCATTATTAAGAAGATCTGGCAAAAAAAGAAAACATTGTTAAGAAGCTTTTTGGTTGTACAGGTGATCATTTGGGGCACAACTTACACGGACAAAAGATTACAGCAGCAATGCTAATCTACTTAATTTACATTCTCATTACTAACTAATTGATCAATGATGCATTAGATGGATAATCATAATAAGGAACCAATTAGTTAGGTACAAAGATTTAGTTAGGTACAAAGATTTGATTGGTATTTGTATTTGTGTTTACTTGAGCTGAGCAGGTGCATGTGCAGGTGCGGCTTGCTTTAGTATCTGTGAGTTTCTGCAAGAGATGAAAGAAAAAGCATGCAGTTTTTCAGAACTCAGAAAATTTGCTGGTTCGTGTGAATGAAGGTGATTGTTCAAACTTCAAACTTCAAACTTACCTTGACCTGCTTCTGAAGATCTTTAATATACTCAACTGCCATGTCTAACATATCAGCTGTATTTGTTTGCTGGCAATTAAAGATGAAGAAATATTTGATGAGTACATCTAGCTATGCTCTAGTACTTGATAACTTGGTAATTAGGAATGACGAATCATCAGGGTCCAAAAAAGAAAAAGAAAAAGTAAAAAAAAAACCACCTTGTCCATGTTAGGGAATAGACCTTGCAGTTTCCTCATTCTTTCACTTATCCGTGTTCTTCTCACCTACAAATACAATATATAATCACAAGTAAAAATCTGCTCATGGCTTTAATTTGCAATTCTAAAATGACTAGTGGGAGAAATATACCCTCTCGGCAATGCTGCGCGGATGAGTGGCGCAACCCCTTTTTGCTCGAATCTTGCAAGGGACGGAGCCTTGGAATTGCCAAAGCTTATCTACGACAGCCATCTCCGGACGAGTCTTTGCCAAACTCAAATGGTCTCCACAATCCTGATGTTAGACAAACATTAATTAGCTGACGGAAGTAACTCAAGTGGTGAATGAAATTGCTTTAAATATATATATATATATATACTCCATATGCTACCTGATTACTTGTTGCTCTGCTTAAACCACAAAACAAGTCTCCATCACTATCCCTGGCTCTCTTGAGGCCAGTGCCAGTGGGAGTGGCAGTGGGTGAAAAATTATTCCAAGAATCTGTCCTCAAATTGGACATCATGCTTTCATCCCCAGCTTCAGTAATTTGAGACATATGCCTTGGAAACGAACATGGCCCAGAGGAGAGGCCGATGTGATTATTGTACAACCTAGTCTTATCATTTGAACCATCGCAACTACTCACTTTTTGGGCTACATTAAATCCTGTTTGTCATGAAGAAGAGCATGAATATTAGTTGAACCATAATCACCCAAGCCCCAAGGGCATGAATATTAGATGTACAAAAAAGTTACTTAGTATATAACAAAACCCTCCACTTTCGAACAAAAAAGCTATTCATATTCATATTCATATACTTTCGGACTCTTTTGTTGCGGGGATACTTGGAAAAGAAATCAAAGACTTGGAATTTGAGTTGTACCAATTGGTAATATATAGTGAAGAAGCAGTAACGATGATAGAAACTTGCATAAGAACAAGAGGAAAACGAAAGTACCATGATCTAGGCCTAGGACGTTGGAGAAAAATTCAGCAGGGGAGCTGCTCTGCCTAACAAGATTAATGGAGCCATTTTCATCGCCCGGTTTTGCTTGCATCGAATTCTCCAATCCGCAAGAGCTACTATGACAAAATGAACTCCCCACTACGCCATTAGCAACAGTAACTATATTAGTATCATTTGCCGGACCGTTTACCGGTAGGCTTTGAATTTGATACATCATCATCTCTGAACATCCATTCCGTTGAGGAACAGACTGAGCCTCTTCTCGCTTCACAACAGTTTTCTCTCCATGGCCATGTTGTTGCATATTATCGGAGCCTGAGCCATTACAAGACAATATAAACAGCGTTTCCATTTCAGGACTTGAAGGTGGAAATTTGTCATAATCTTCAAATCCAGGGCCACTAGCGGTGTCGTCAAGGAATGAGCTTGGCGCCGAGCGAAAGCGGATTACACCAGAATTATGCTGGTGCTTTTGTTGAACATAGTGACTTGAATCCTTGAATTCATGCTTCTTTCTCAATTCTCCATCTGGAAACCTGAAGCCACTGCTGTATAAAACACTCATGTCTTTTGAGGATTCCTGCAAACTGCCAAAAGAAAAGGTACAGGAATTTAGATTTTAGAGAGCTCCCCATGAAAACTTGATGTATTCATATCAGACACCAGACTTTGACATATATATACTAATAGTACTAACATACGAGTTATTAAAGGTTAAGTATATGATGATATACAATTAAAACAAGTGGAAAGTGAAGCAGATTTTGATTAGCTTAAGAATCTTAATTTCTTGGCATGAAAAATTTATAGGTTCAAGGCAAGGCAAGGCAAGCATCAAGATTTGAGTAGCAAATAAAGCGATTGCAGTAACTCAAAAGTACCTCGGTGGCGTTAATGATAAAAAGAATGGATTTGGAAGAGAATTAGAAAGCAAAAGACAGAGTATTGTTTGTCTCCCGTGGAGATACATTGATATTGTCTAGCTAGGTCTACTTATAGCAGAGCAGACATGCCATTATTGATGACGTAATGTGGTTTAACTCTAACATCACGTGGTGTTACTGTTAAATGTTAATCCAATCCAAACAGAGGTTGACTAAACTACCCTGACCCTGAGGCTGCATAATTACAAAGCCAAAGGCGTCTCAAGTCTCAGATGGATTGGAGGGGTTGGGTTAATTAAGTTACTGCGCGTGGGGAGGGACTCCTCAAACCAACCAACTTGTGAATTCTGATTGGCGGTTGCGGTGCTGATGCTCTTTGGGTCAATGGAAGAGCCAAATCTCATTCTCTAGCTGCCACATTAGATTAGGATTAATTAGCGTCTCTTCTCTTGTTTAATTTAGTATACTAGTTTAGTACGATTCATTTCATTTACTATACCCTTTTGTGGAGTAATTAATAATAAATATTTGGCAGCAGCGACTGCCTTATCCATTTATTTAGTATATACCTGGACTATTTCTGCTGCAGGCTCATAGTTTGTTGGATGGGCTGTTTTCATAGCTGTTTTGAAATCCAAGCCTTTGGTTTTGGATATGCATGCATTTAGTTTTTTTTATATATATATTATTATACTACTAATAACTAGTGAAAGCAATAGCTTTTCCTCAAAAAAAAAAAGGCACAGGAATTAGGGAGAGTCAAGTCAAAGTTTTGTTCCTATCCTCCACTGACCATTCCAACTTCGATCTTACATATAAACATAAATACCACTTACCAGTTGTGGTATTCCAAATCCACATGTTTATGTGCAAATTCAATCATAAAATATAGGCCTCGGCTTCATACTCATACATGTTCACACTTCGCAGTTCAAAGTTCAAACTACGTAATTTATAATTTGATCAACTACATAATAAGTGTTTAAATAAACCCCACGCTAATCTCGTGATCAATTTCTAGTTATGTTCAATTAATCTTCCATGGCTCCTCCTAGAGTAAGGAATCAGTTGACTTTGAAGCAATTGTCAACCCTCTGTAAGTCTTACTAGTAGAAAATGTTGCACCCGGTACCCCCCACTTTAAAGTTTAAAGCAATAAATTCACATTTATCCATTGAAGTTTATTTATCACATTATTATATACTCCGTTGAAATGAAATGTCGAAACCATAACTAAGAAAGGGACTGGATATTACCCCAAATACTCATCGACATTATAGCCATCTTTTAAAATAACTATATGATTGAAAGACCATGTCATTAAACACTGAATTAATAAGCGTAACATTGTAATAAGCGTAACATTGGCAACTCTAATTCTCCATAGAAACATCTCAGTCTCAAACACACACCCAAATAAGCGAATAAAATTACAATAAACACGTTTAAACATTTATTATTCCTGCAGCTTCCAACGACGTCCACAAGTAGATAATCTTCCATGCTTTCGTCAATAGTACGCTTTCCGAGGGTTGTTCTGCACAAAAGGCAAATCTCAGATAAAAAAAAACTCAATGAATTCTATCCCACAAAAACTTCTGAGGGAAATATCAACTCTATTCGAAATTTACCATAAAAATGGAAATGAATATTTAATTATCAAAAGAACAAGGCACATGACAAATACCAGAGGGTTTGGTCTGTATCGATAACCAAGCATCATTCGCTTCTTATACTGCTCATATATATCATCTTCCGCAGTCACCTCTCCAGGATGATGAGCACCAACCCCCAAATTATTCATCTTTACATCACCAGCCATAATTGGATCTGAGATACCATTTTTGGAGCTCCCTAATCCCTCACCTGAAGAATATATAGCATAAGAGGTATTAAACCTCTCACATCAAAAGAAAAGAATGCAACGCATAACAAGGAGCAAACTACTCCTTTTCTTGGAAGGCAACAGGAAGGACTCAAATCATTGCAGAAACGGAAACAAAATCAACATATGAAGACATGGTAAGACAATTGCCTTTAAACATTTACATCCTCATATATTAGATAATGTGTCTTATCTCAATTCTCACGATTCATTACTTAGACTAGAATTTATAATTTGAGCCGCAAATTGTTGGTTCACAGGCTAGAGATACATAAGAAAGCACAGAAGTGAGTAAGAGAGAGATAAAATGCACCTTCTTTCCAACCCATTTTTGACAAAAGCCTATGCCCAACATTATCAGATTGAATCTTTGCCTTCTCCGCAGTCTCCCGTGCAGCTTTCTGTGCAGCAGCATCATTACAGGCAGCCAAAAACTTTTCAAGCTCTTCTGGTGGGATATAATCACCCATGTGATGACCTTTCTTCAGAGAAGCAGCTAAACCAAAAGAATAAGGATAATATTCTTAGTAGTAGGAAAAAATTACCATGAACATGTGCGAAAACAAGCACATAAACTTCAACCAGGATAAATATTCACCTTGAATGGAGGGAGGTGGAGGCATCTCATCTTTGGACTGCTTAGGCGGTCTCATCTTTTCTTCCTGAGCAGCCTTCTTCATGTAATACTCCATCATAGCAATAGGATCTGCACCTGTCAGCGCACTAGATGGACCTACAACATTAAATAGAATGTAAATCTAGCATCAGGCAACGGAATTGTCCATTGATAATGTCTGTTGACATCAAAATCCAACTGAATGGTGATAATACTCCAAGGTTGCTTACATTAAGTTCACTCTAGAAGCACTATTTAACAAAAAATATGATTAATATCATTCAAACGAATACAGTCATAAGTGGCAAGATCAGCATTGAAATACAAGTCATTATTAAAATCCAACAGGAGGAAAGTAATACTTTCATTTCATTTCAAGTAGCAGAAAGAATGATTTAATATTCTTTAAACAGACACATACACATAAAGGTGGATATATAAAGCAGTTGCTTCAAAAATGAAACTTCAAGTGACAACATTTGATTCAATGAACCAGACTTCCAAACTGTGAATGAAAGAAAGTCAAACTCGTACACATCCCATAAAAAACTGACAGGATTAACTCATGCATCATCACCTGCTCTTCCAACTGACGCCATAGAAGATCTAGGCTCCTCGTTATTCTCATATAAAGCAGAGGCAGGCATTTGGTAACCTGATTGGTGCAGAGACCTAACAGAGCTGCTTGTAGACTTAAAAGCAGAAATACTCGCATCACCTAGATAAAGCATTCAAGAAATCAATAAATCATAAATTCCACAATCTTATATTTTTTAGCTTTCTGAAGCCATTTTGCAGTCTAACAGTAACTCCAATCTGTATGTTCTGGTTTACAACTGTGAAACTTAAAGGACTAAGTATGAAATATTGCAAAAATAAAACCTTTTGCATCACATAGAACTTCCACAAAGAACTGAAGCCGCAGCTCTAACCAAAAAAACTTGAAAGAATTGCTACCTAACACCATGTCATGGCAGAGAAAGACATTTAGGGACTAACCATGTTGAGGAGTTTGAGATTCCTTGTTATGGGAAAGAGCTTTTTCCTCTTCAGCAAGCCGGTATTCATAGTATTTGTAATCAGAACAGCTCTCATCAAAAAGGAATCTGCAAGACATAGTAACAAATCAAATGCACAAATCATGAGGAACCAAAAGAAGGGTTTTTTTTTTTTTTTTTTTTTTTTTTTTTTCTTTCTTATTTGGTGGGGGAGGAAAAAAGGGGGGGAGTTGCAAACATACACACGGATTACACAAAAGTTAACATACTTAAAAGGTGTGTCTCCAGGGTTCTTTTGACGTGTAATATGCTCAATCTGCCTTCCATGTTTCGCAACAAAATTTGCTAGATTGTCTGCAAATTTCTTCACAGTGGGATCGCTCGCGGAAGGTGATGCTGCATATCACTTATAAAACTGATTAATACCGAGAGCATGAAGAACAGAATGCAAATTACTCTTGTAGCAGGCGTGCCACATATTCCAAACGGTTCATTGAACATCTCTTTCCACCAATGTTGATTGGTACTTAAGGTATAAGCTGCATTCATCAGACAAGAAATATTCAAGAATGTTTTGCCCCCTTCATCCACCACTTTAAGATCAGAGAAGACTTATGGCCAGATGACTTCATCACAGCAATTAATTAAGGGGATTATTTAACTTAGATACCTAGTAAAAGATTTCTTTCTAAGAAGATAAGAAAATATGAGATTTCGAAAAGAAGGAATTCTTTTCCTAGCAGAAAGATTACAGGTTATTAAAAAGCAATATCATTCTACTTGAGAAGAGGAATTATTATGTAGACCTCTATTTAAGCTGGTACTTAACAGCAAGCAAAATAAATTAGTATATCAGACACTGATTAGGGGTTCTAGTTGAAAATGTATACTGGCATGAGGCCTAAGCACATAAAACCTTGAGGACCATCAAGTTACAAAGTACGACATAACAAGATAAGAAAAAACTTATAAAAGCGGTAATTACCAACATCCACTTGTTTTGATGCTTGTTCAGAGGCAATTGCTTGACCTAACTTTTGCCGTTTTACAGGTATGTCATCTGACAACTTTCCTGTATCTTGGTCCTCTTCCTCCTCGTCTGTAGCCAACTTAACAGGAGGTGACACCAGCTTTGACTTCTGTTTCAAGCTGAAAGCAAGTTTACCCCCGGAAGAAGCTTGGGAGGTCTTGCGTGCATCATTGGCCTTAAATTCCATGGTGAGTTTATTAAGAGCAATAGCAGGCTTGGGAGCTGAAGACCCTTTAACAATTTTTGGGGGTTTAGATTCCTCTAAAGCTGCAGCAGCTTTTTCTTTTTCATCCTTCTGTTGTTGAAGCTGTTTAAACCTCTCCATGAAGGAACCATCATTAACAAAAAGGCTAGATGGCACCCCTTTCTCCATTGGCAAAGAGGCAACAACACTAAAATGCTGTGGACAGAGGGTCACTGCGGGACAAGTAAAGCTTCCAAGCTATTTAGATATTGCAATGGGTTACGGTCCAACAGTTATAATATTAATCAGGCAGAATGCACAGAAGAAAGTGCCAAAAAATATGATGACCCGTTCAACATGAAAACGTTATATTGACAATGATAAAGGCAGAAATGAGATTTAAACCTCAACTTTTCACTAAAACATAAATGCAGCATCAAATGGGTTTTTATTCCTATATTCTCAAATGACAAGCAACACCTGATATTGTTGTTGTTTTCTTTTTTTCCTTTAAGAACATAAAGTAGTAATTATCAATCTTCAACTGATACTCGATCTTCTCTTAGAAGAGAATAATCAAATCACACTATTAATAATAAATGTAAAAACAGATAAGTAGTATTTCTTTCATGACACCAGTAACAACAAAGCAATAAGAGCAGATCTATAGAATGGACACGTATCCGATCTTCCGGATTTCATACATCGGCTGTCGAGTACGATGGGAAAAAAATCTTAAATTGCGGATCCCTAAACTGACAACAGATAAGGAAAAGAAAAAAGAAAAAGAGAAAGAAAAGGGGATAGCACCGGCGCCGACGAATTGACTTGGGGGAATACAAAAAAGAAAAAGCAAATGAATAGACGTACGGCTGACCTGGTGAAGAGAGGCTATCGGTCGTTTTGATCTGAACCTTCCGATCAGAAAAAGGTCGAGCGAGAAACCGAATAACTTTTCCTTCTCTTCTTTTATTTATTTATTTATATATATATATTTTTAATTTAATAGTATTTATTTATTTATTGGATGAATTATGAATTGGGTAAAGTCGGTTTTAGACTTTTAGGTTTGGAATAGAAGTATGGAAGAAGAGATGGGCATTTTCTTTTTATTTTCTCTCCTTTCTGGGCAATGGCCGATTGGTCACCACGAAAATTCAGCTACAACTTTTTTTTTTTTCCTGATAACCTATTTATATGTTACTAGCATTTGGGCCCTACGCCAACGCGTGGGTCCATTTCTGTCTTGGGCTGAAAATTGACGGCCCGCACCATGTGTGGGTTAATTTCTCTCTTGGTTTGAAAATTATAGAACCCAATCGAAGAGCTATAATGACAAACCATTCCGGAAATAATAAATCCAAACTGAGCCCAAAGGAGACAGACACATGGTCCAATAGGCCTAAGTGGTAAAAGTAAAAGGCGGAGACAGCGCCAGCGACGGCGATTATATCGACGATGGAATGGATAGACTTTCAACTCACTTGTTTAAAACCCAAGACCATGATTCATCCTCTCCAGGCTTCCTCCTCCATCTGCGTCAGAGTCCAACGCCTCTCCCCGCTCTCTTCTCTCTGTAAGACCCTTTTTCCCTTTCCCCCCTATTAATATTTTATTTATTTAATATATGTGTGTATATATATTATCCCTATTAATATTTATTTTCTTTATTTAACATATGTGTGTGTGTGTATATATATATATATATATATTATCGTGGTTGTAGCTAAAAGGGGAAATGCCAACTCTCTGCCGGCCACTGCTACGATTCGCAATGCTGTTTCACAAAATCAGTTTCTTCAAGTGGTGCTAGTTTCTCCTCAGGTATATAGTGTCAAAGTAAAACTTCATTATTCAATTCAAATATGAATACAATAGAATTCGAATGTTGTTCTGCCTGGATCTCTATCTGATTTCTTATCTCGACCTAAGGTGCATTAACTTAACTCCTGTTCTTTTTCCCTCGCCGTTACCAGTCTATTGTTTTGACTGGATACTCATTGTTAGTATCATCAAAATTGGTTGAGTTGCATCGTACAAATTAAAACGGGTTTAATGCTTGTCTATCCATTCAAAACAAAACGGGTTTAATGCTTCCATTCATCCCATTACTTCATTGCGAATTGTCTATCCAGTTTCCAGCTAGGATGCCTGTTCTACTTTTTCTTATTTCTGCCTAGTTTAAATATAGGCAACAGTTAAAATCTTCATTTTTCCATTTAAATTCCCTTTGGGTTGCTGACAACCTCAGTTTCTCAAGGCTGGCTTTGAGATTTCTATTGTCCTTGGCAGATTCCTGGAAATGCAGGTTGCATTGCAAGAACATGTGCAGCGTCAGCTGTTGGCCTACATCTTGTTGGGGTATATATAGCTAGTATTACTTTTTTAGATCAATTTAATCCATTTGATAAATATGACCATGTAAGATGCTTCTGCTGCTTCTTCAGCCGTTGGGGTTTAAAGTGGATGATACAAAGTTAAAGCGTGCTGGACTGGATTACTGGCCGTATCCAAACATGTTTGTTCGCTTTATAGCATTATTTCCCACTGATTATCCGCAGTTTAATTCTTGTTTTGCTGTTAGCTCATAGTATATCTTCCTTCTGTTATCATGATCTGAAGTCCGTGGGCAATCTTTCTTTCTAAGGTGCAACCTTAGGATTTATTATCAATTTACCCTGTCACTGCTGTGCATGTTTGCATCCTTCATTCAGAAAGTTGCATTGATATCTGATAACAAGTATTTAGATATATAGCCTTGAAGGTTTTCCAAATTAGCTTTACACTGACTGAGTATAAAAAATGCAAGCACTTATTTGATCAACTTCATTTTTCTTTGAACTCAATATGGATGTCTCCTGTTTTGACCAATAACTTGATATTTAGATACGTTGTTGTTAGAGTACATCGATCATGGGAAGAGTTTCAAGGCTATTTCAAACAACAGGTTGTTGTTAGGTTATTATTATTATTATTATTCCCTGTCCCAATTCTGGATCTAGAAATGTATATAGCTTTTGTTGTTCATTCTCTTTCTTGTCCTATATATGCAGGAAGGCCAAAAGCGGTTGCTAGCTTTTACCAAAAGAGGAACAGCAATTCATTCGGTATATTTATCTTCTGTTTCTCTATAGTCGATCCATGTGTTTTTGTCTTTCCTGATCAAAATCTTTCGATCTCTTGCTAGTATTTCTGGATGTTGTGCCTATTGTATGTATTTGTTATTTTATATATCTCTCTGTCTTGCTATCACTTGATGCCATTTGGCCAGCTTATCTTTTGCGTTACTGTTAATTACTCGTTGGGCTTTGCTGACTAGAATGCTACAGGAATGCACAATTAAACCTGCAAACAGTACAGTATTATGATAATTTTGGTTGGTCACTTCCACTCTAAGGTGGCTTGAAATCTTTTGACCCTATCCATAAGAAAAACACATTAAAAGAGGAGGTCAAGCAAAGGGCTAGAATTGGTCTATGTCTTTATTCTAGGGCAGTCACTTGATGCTTATGATAATTCATTGGAACCATAGAGAGGCTTGTTAAATAGCATTTAAATATCTGCATTTTGAAATTCTCAAAGAAGTTATGTATGTTCTTTGCACTGAGACTTAGTCTCGGTAGGATATTTTATTATTATTATGACTGTATCTGGTTCTGGTCTTGTGGTGACAATGTTTAAACTTGGAATGAATCTATCTAACTCTGATTTGCTTTATTAATGACAATTGTCTGCAAGTAGAAATCATTGAATGTATTGGAAATGTGAAAAAGATTTCTATTTTGTCTGGTGAGATAAAAGAAGAATGAAAAAAATGTGAGGTTTTTTTTTCCTCCATTTTTTGGTATTTTATGTTAATTATGCTAATAGACTACAGGTTCTGATTCTTTTGCAGGATTTTTCATACAGAAAAGGTGATTATCTGATATTTGGTTCAGAAACTTGTGGACTACCTTGTGATGTGTTGGTAGATTGTAAAAATGAAACATTTGGCGGTGGAACCATTAGGATTCCAATGGTTGATACTTATGTTAGATGTCTGAATCTCTCTGTGAGTGTTGGTATTGCTTTGTATGAAGCTTCTAGGCAGCTGAAGTATGAGCAGCTTCAAGGCTCCTCTGGAAGTGGAAATGCTAGTGAGCAGTCGTTCCTCACTGAGGATATTTTTGCGTAGTTAATTTGTGGTATCCTTACTAATTTTGGACCTCCATATATGTCTATGGAAGTGATTTATGAAATTGATCATATGACTTTTGGTAGGGTTGAATTCTAGATTGAGAAAGGGAAGGGCCAATGAAGCTATGATATATATATTTTTTTCATTTACCAAAAAGGCAAAAACAAAAAGCTAAGATAATGGTGACTTGACAGCAGCTGGAGTGGAGGGGAGAGATTTCCGGCCCGAACCAAACGCATTGCATTGCATTGCACGGTGACTGGTCTCTGGAGTCTAACTGTAACCCATCCAAACTATCGGGCCCAAAAGCTATTCTACTGACTTATATTGTGGTCTAAACTTCACTAGTCCAAACAATTGCACAATTAATACATCTAATTCTAATCTCTCTCTCATTTTTTTTTTTCTTGTCTTGGGGATCGTATAATCTAATTTTATTTTATTTTTTTTATACAAGTACAATGAGTAAGAAGTGGTTAGAGGAAATACTATAGTAAAAGTATCTAAAAGAGGCTGCTCTACGGCGACGAAAAGGATATGAAAGCCTTTGCTGTTTGGCTTGCTAGTCTCCTTGCTTCTCCTGCTAAAGAGTGTGGTGCTTTGAAAAACTCCACTTTCCTAAGTTGTTGGTGTAGCATACATCCTCCACCAGGGGCTGTTTTTTCAGTGCGTGCTTGTTTTGCCTCGGATTGAGTTTATCCACTTCTTATTTCCAATCCTGTAGTGAACCTGCTCTGCTCCCCATTCTTTTAGTGTCTGGTAGATAATCCTTACCGCTTTCAGGGCTTGCTTGCTCCTCCTTGATACTTTTGGAAATTAAGAAGTAGTTCCCATTTTTGTCCATTGCTACCATGCCAGCTCCAAACCAGTTAGATTCTTGTCTTTTCTCTATTTCCATAAAAACCATCCACTCTTTTTCCTGTAACATAGGCACCCCCTGCCTTATATGAATGCTTCTTTGGTTCCTACCCGATTGAGTTGTTTGCACATAGATGCTGTCCTTATTGGGGTGAGGGCCATTTGCACATAATCTAATTTTAATTTAATCTAATCTTGAAATGTAGTCAGATGTACCAAAAAGTTTCATTTAGCAGCTGATACCATACCAAACATTGAAGTGAATGGTGGTAGGGTACTAGGGTTCCTTTGGTAGGTTAGGTCCTTTGATTAAAAATGTTTGCATGTGAGTTTATACTTTCAGGAAGACCCGACCCGAGACAACATCCCATTCCCATATCATATGCATGCTCAGTTCTCTCGTTAGCCCCAATCCAAAAGCCACCTGGCTGCTTGCTTGTTTGTTTGTTAATTTGTCCACTCTTGATGTTTACTGACAATTGTTACTTTGTATGGTACTTAATTTTGATCTCTCTCTAATCTCTCTCTAATCAGGTTGATGCAGAATTATCAGACGCATTTATTTTTTCTGGTAATTGGTAGGACTACAATGTCAGAGCATATGCGTATCTTGTTTTTGAAAAAAATTTGATGATGAATATGATTGCACAATTTACAAGTTGCTACATATATATATATATATAGTAATAGACATGGATATATATATTATGAGTAATAATGACGATGATTTCACAATAAGAAGTAAGGATTAGCAGAGGCTTTTTGGTAATATAGAAAAAACTTTTCAGCAGATATATACTACCATCATATGTAGGAACAAATCTCAATAATAATAATATTGTCGGATTGAAATCTCTACCATCATCATCATCATATAATAAATTCTATTCATAAGGAAACATATATATACAGCTGATTGAGGTTTAAGATCACTTTAAGTAGTAATTAGTCTCAATACAAAAAGCGACTATGTATATATCATCATCTTTTTTTTTTTGAGGGATATATATCATCATCTTGATTTGACGAAATGTGAAAGTATAATTATCATATCCCTGAGCACTCTACAGTTTCTTGGATGACAGTCCTTGACAGACTTCATTTTAATTTGCTCTTATATATATATATATATAGCTTATTTACAAGCTATATATAAGCTATTTGGAAAAAACTTCTGACTGCGTGCGGCTTACTTGCATTCTGCATTTCTCTGCTCCTACAGTAATATTTGTATTTGCAAATAAAGAAATAATAGAGACCCGATGCTGTATTTGATAATTGATACATCAATTATATATATATATATATATATATATATATAGTAGGAGAATACATTATACATAGTATAGTAGTATTAGGGTACCGGTGTAGTAGTTAGGAATAGTGGAGGGGAGGTGGTGGTCAGTGCATCAAGAAATATATGTTTTGTTTCCAGTTCTCTTTATGTAGAAGTACATGTTATTCTCTATGGTTTTGAAATAGCACTGGAACACGACATATAAGATTGTATTTTTGAAAGTGATTGTCTGGTTGCAGTCATAGAGATTATGTGTGGTGGGAGGGTGGTGTTTTGATATACGAAATTCGGGAGTTAGTTTCTCTTTTTTATCATTGTTCCATTGTACATGTTCATAGTGATGCTAATTTACTGGAACATATATATTTTAGCACGTGTTAGTGTTGATTTTATGTGGTGCAAGAGCTTGCCTCCTACCGTTTGTAATTTGGATTTATAAGTTTAATGAAAACTAACATTTTACTAACCCTAACATTTTACTATCAAAGGAAAGGAGGTGCGGCTGCAAGTGCAACTACTATCTTTAATGCCCCAGCCATTCCCCTTCCCCACTCCATGTGATATGCGCCAAAATTTCCATTTATTACTAAAATTAACCTTAGCTAGCTAGGTCCATCTCCATCTCCCTTTCCCTTTCAATGACATGACAATATTGTACGAAAAAAAAGACATGACAATAATAACAATTACAATACTGCACTACTAGTTATAGTAATTAATTAATAAATTTAATAAAAAGATGATCTCTCTCTTAAGTCTTGATCTCATTGTTGTACATACATAATCAATCTTAATACTAGACTAGTTCTACTTGTACACGTACGATGGGCGATGGGCGATAGGCCACAGCTACTCCTAAACACCTAAACCTGTATATATATAACACACTACGTAATAAACTTCATTTCGCATGCAAAAGCAAACGCACGCAAATGCAAATTCAAATGCAAATCCCACTCTCTTTCTTCACCACCGCCACCCTTGCTTTGCCTTTATTACTTCTCTTTTAGATCGATCACTACTTTATAGTAAAAGTTTGTGTTTAGAGTTTAGACCCAAAATAGACAGAAATTCATTAAAGATATGAGACCGACGGGCTTCATCATCATCTGCTGGGTCTTCACCCTAGCCCTTCTGCCCTCCGTTTATGGCTGCCCTCCGTCTGACCGACAAGCGTTGGTAGCATTCAAGTCGTCTCTCCAGGAGCCATACTTGGGCATCTTCGACTCCTGGAAATTAGGCACCGACTGCTGTTCCAACTGGTATGGCATCAGCTGCGACCCCACCAATGAACGCGTTACCGACATTTCCCTCCGCGGCGAGTCTGAGGACCCTATTCTCCAAAAAACCCGCACAGGCACAGGCTTCATGTCCGGCTCTATCAACCCTTCCATCTGCCAGCTCGACCGCCTCACCACTTTAATCATTGCCGACTGGAAAGGCATCGCCGGCCAGATCCCTCATTGCCTCGTTTCCCTACCTAACTTAAGAGTCTTGGATCTCATCGGTAATTCCCTCTCGGGAACCATCCCACAAGAGATTGGGAACCTCCAGAAGCTCACTGTCTTAAACCTGGCGGATAATAAGATAAGCGGAGGCATCCCCAGCTCCATTGTTCAACTCTCCAGTTTGAAGCATCTGGATTTGAGCAACAACCTTCTCACTGGGGAGGTTCCGGCCAACTTGGGAAACCTCAAGATGCTCAGTCGCGCGTTGCTGAGTCGGAACCAGTTGAGCGGGAGCATCCCCAGCTCGATAGGGAACATGTACAGGTTGGCTGATCTGGATTTGTCAATGAACAAGATACGGGGTGAGATACCGGAGCAGTTGGGGAAAATGCGGGTGCTATCCACGTTGAACTTGGATAGTAATTTGCTTACGGGTGAAATACCGTCGGCTCTGTTGGGGAATACTGGGCTGGGAATTTTGAACTTGAGCCGAAACTCTCTACAAGGGAACATACCGGACGTTTTTGGGCCCGAATCCTACTACATGGCGCTCGACTTATCCTTCAACAATTTGAAGGGTTCGGTGCCCAGGTCTATATCGTCGGCAAAATTTATCGGGCATTTGGATCTGAGCCATAACCATCTTTGTGGGCCTATTCCCATTGGATCACCCTTCGATCATCTTGAAGCATCATCTTTTGACGCCAATGACTGTCTTTGCGGTAACCCACTCAAGACTTGCTGACGGCCATGGGCCGAGGGCTGAGGGCTGAGGGCTGAGGCCAGACCTTTTTCTTTCTACACTTTTAATTAATGAAATGAAATTTGGTTGCTGTAGAAAAGTTAGTGGATCGATCTAAGGCCTCACCTCACCGCCTGATGATAATAAGTGTGTAATAGTACTAGCTTGTACTATATAGTAGTATAATTTTTTTAAATTAAATTCTCCGTAAGGTTAATTATTATATTATATTATATATCATTATTATTTTAATGTTATATATAATAATTGTAAGTTTGTAACCAATAATATTCTCTATCTGTAGACCTTAAGGTTACCCTTACATTAATCATAAAATAACAGTATATATACTATATATTATTTTTAGTACTCGGGGAAATTACTAAAAGGCCAAATTGATGATTAATGTGATGTCATATTTTGCCTTTTTTTTGGTTTATTCTCATTTTTCGGATGACTAAAAAGCCCCTCTATGTGCCCTCCCTTTTCCCTGTACCTTTTTTTCTAATTACTCATTTGATCCCTTCTTTAATTGCTTTTAATTAATGTTTCTCCCCCTGTTTTCTTTTTTTCTCCTACCAACTCAGCTGCTGCTTCGTTTCAACTCCTCGGTGTTGATCAATTTTTAGGTTTGCAAAAAATCAAATCTTTCATCACTCCCCTCTGTTTTCACCTTCACATCTCTTTCCTCTTTCTTTTCCTTCCCCATCCCTTCACCATGAATCGTTCAATGTTTTTCCCTTTCTGAATTAAATCACCATTTTTTTCAATGTGTCTATTATTATCTAATTAACATCATATTCTATTACTTTTTTGCACTTTCTATTACTTACAAATAACACGTTATTATTTGATATGCTAATTAATAACAATAAATGTAATTGAATGAAATTAAGGGACAAAGATTAAGGCAACAGTGGCATGGTTGATGATGCACCTGAAAGACAGCAGCGTTTTCGTTTTTTTCCTTGTGCCTTTTGTTTCTCAGTAACCTACCCAACCTAACGTTCAAGTATCAAAGGAAAATCAAGGACAGACAAGGTGAGTTGCATGCACGTGATTAAGATTCACAAAATTATTAGGATCCATCTCCTTGACCCAGTCCTACTTTTGCGTTGCAGTTGCACAAAGTTGGATGGTGGTCCACTGTGAAAAAGGAATTCGAGCAATTTCATCCCTGTGCATTCATTAAAGTTTAGAACTGAAATTTGGTGAGATCATTTAAGCCATGTTCAGTTGAGCAGCAAGTGCACAGCACAAGCAAGGGATGTGTTGCCAATTGCCATTGCCCCCACCTCCACCACCCCTTGTCTCTCTCACAAACCCATTATTCCTTAATTAAATAAGGGTAACTCGATTCATTTCATATTAACATTTGATTTAATTAATTATAAGTGGATTGGTCCCTGACGCGTCGGGCATTCAGAAATCTATTTTTTTAACAATTTCTTATTCGAATTAAATTGTTTGATGCGTAGGAAAATTCGAAAGTACTATGATTTTAAATGTGCTGCATTATACTATTAACATTGAGCATATGTCCTAAAGTTAGCAATAAATAGTAAATATTAGTTTGTACATGGACATGTGCAATAGCTTCAATTTTGTTTCCTCCTCTAAAGTGTGTAGCACTTAAACAAAAACTAAGTTTACTCTCTTCTTCATATGGACATTTTTTTAATGTAAATTAGATGTAAAAAACAGATAAAGTTAAAAGGTTCTTCAAAATATTAATTAGATGGCAATGGTTCTTCTTTGGTCTTCAATTATAATTCTGTTGCTGTGACCCATTTTTTTTTTTGCTATTTTGAAGACATTTAGAAATTGTTATTAGTTGTTTGATAAGACATTGCATCACCAGGAACAAATGGTTTGTGGTTGTGGTCTCTTAAGAATTCACAAATTGCATCTTTGGCTAAGTTAACATTATTGAAAAACAAATCAATAACTTGATGATTAACCATCTTCGGTTTTGTTATCAAATTAAAATAAATCCTATTTGTTATGTTTTTGGGCTGGCCAATAAGTCCATTTGTTTTCTAAAAACAGTCTTATCTATAATGGACTGATCATATCATCAGTATAGGATTTAACTTCAATTTTTACTTAAAAATTTTATATCAGAGTTTTTTTAAACATTTATGCTGCTAACCCACTAATGTTACAATTCTAAATTGTAATTCATGGGTTGAATAGCATTAACAGACATCGTTAAAAAGGACTCCCACACAGTATAGGTCTTAGCTAAGTCTTGAAAATTCTTTGTAAATTAAGAAATACTCGACTCAAATCATTGAAAATTATTTGTATAATAAGAAATACTCGACTCAAATCCTGATCCTTAGCTATCTTATCTAACAACTTTGTTCTAACTTAAAAGAAAATATTATTTATTTCGTAGAATAATTAAGTAGAGATAGGAGAGATAAGATTTATTATAACATTTATGTGAAAGGAAATGGATAATTACAAAAAAGGGCTCAAGGGCAAGAACTAGTTAGGAACTAACCTAGGGTCTTCTTAGTAATTTGGCAAGTGAGAAAAGACAGAAAAAGACAAAAAAAGTTCAAATGGAGCCTCCTCATCGATCCTCAAAAGAGGCTTTTGGTAAATTCCATGGGTCTTTCAAATAACATTTAATTAATATATATAGATGAAGAGGAGAGTTTTTGAAAGGACCGGCAGGGGAATATCCTAACCGTTAGGATGACTTCCGAAATGGGACTTATTTGATTAAAATTGAATTTTCATGAGCTTATTTGGTCAAAATTGAAATTCATGGTTATTTAACCGTTGGCGGAGACCAAATTTTCTATTAAGCCAATAGAAATCCTTTGAGACCTAAAGTATGGTTTTAATAAACAAACCGACGATGAACCGACCATATGTGACTGGTTTTCGATGTGAGCAATAAACCAAAAGCTCGTATAAAAATATACCACTGTGTTAATCGAGTTGGGTCGAGTTGAGTAGGATCAGCTACTTGAACTCGAGCTCGACAACCGGCTCAAATTCAACTGAGTTTAGAATATGGAACTCGAGCTCGTCACGATATGAGTATAAAGCGACTCGAGCTCGTTACTTAAAAAAGGGTAACAAGTTAATATTTTTTCTTCAAAACTTGAGAAAAAATGGTAACATATTACAATTTTCCTTCATGACTTAAGAAAAAAGGGTAACGAGTTGCTAGTTTTTCTTCTTTACTTAAGAAAAAACAGTAATAATGTTACTATTTCTTCTTATGCGGTTAAGAAAAAAACCATAACTGTGTTATACTCTTTTTTCATCATAACTTAAAAATAAATTGTTGTTAGGTTAATTAATTACTATTTTTTTTATCAGTTAAGAAAAGGGTTACAATGTTACATTTTTGTTTCTTCATCACTTAAAAAAATGAATACTAGGTTACTATTTTTTCTTCAAAACTTTAAAAGAATGTAACAGAAAAACCGGTAATTAGAAATTTTCAATCTTAACATAATGCATGTAATACCGCCTTGACAGTTTGAATCACCTCGGTGCCTAGTCTGGTAAAAGTAAACTCCAGACACCTAAGTCCACATGAGAACAAACCATATAAAATTTTCATTGCAAGTATACATACAGAAGTACTGTATTAAAATAACTTACTTCTGCTGTTCTGCAGTAAAAATTCCATCATGAAGGTTGATGGTTTTCCAACTACAATAGGCTCTGTTCCAGTTGACCCACAAATGGCACCAACCATGCTAATAACTAAGAGGTGAACAAAGCAGAATTCTCAAGCAAGCTTTGCATTGCATATGCATGTAATCTTAACATAATGCATGTAATACCGCCTTGACAGTTTGAATCACCAATCCTGCATACTTAAAGAGGTTCCATGGAGATAAGGATTCAAAGTACTTAATAACATCTTATAATTTCTGATACATATATAATACAAATAATATAGATTGGTCATGAAGGATATTAGAGCAGAAGTAAATCCAACTCCGACACCTGCAAAGCTACATGGAAAGCGATTCTCACTAATTGTGATTTAAAGGACATTCACACATAGAATGAATAAAAGTTCAATGAACGAGTTAAAATAATGTAAATTAATTGAGAATATGAATTAGGATGAAGGCTCCGTTTAGTACATGAAAACATTTTCAGTTCTCATTGTCTAAAAATATCAAAAGAAATCAAGTAGTGATACATGTTTAGTCAATATGAAGTTGGATACATTTTTAGAAAATATTATGGTAAGGCACTTCATATGTTGAGTCTCTTCACCAATATAATCCCAGGCCCCAGCAATATGTTACTAGCTAGATTGAGTAAACTTTTCAAAAGTTGTTAGAATTTGGAGCCAATATCAGCTTTAATTAATTTCCAAACATTGCTAGTTTGTAATAAGGTGACCTGAACACTTGACGGGATAACTTCTTGTCCTACACAGTGTAATGCAACTTATAAGTTACTGGAATGGAGTCTCTCTCTTAACTAAAATGAGTTCGTAAATCATCCATGCTCTGTGTACTCAAAACTAATTAACACAAGCACTAGACTCCAATTAAAAACACTTTTAGTTGGTAAGGTGGATGCATTGATTAACTTTCATCATCAGGAGTAGAAGATCTCCTGAATTCTGTAGTTCAACCTGGAACAAAATTTTGAATGCCAAAATAAGTTGCGGAAGTTTACTGAGAAAATGTTTATAATTCTCTCTGATTTTACTGTAAGCTCCTTCAAGACAATACATAATAAATGACTGTCTCAGACAAAATAATTCTCAAAAAAGTTATGTTTGTTTGGAGGAGTAGAAGGTGGATGCATTGACCAAAAAAGAGGATTCCATCACCAGCTGCCCAGCAGCTTCAAAACGCCACAAGGTATTTGTGTATCCAGATTGAACTGAAGGTATTTGTTTGAATGGTTGACTATAGGAGATCAATAACAGTTTTGCTAGGCAAGTTTTGTTTGGAGAGTCACATTATTGACAGCAATGTTTTATCTAAAGGCTGTATCTACCCTTGAGATGAAAGAGTAAGATTTACTCTATAACATATGTGTGATTGTTAAGATTGTGATATTGGTAAAGCCAACTGAATGTCTGGAAGCAAAAAAATAATACATACAATCACATGCATAGGCAAGGTTTTTGCAGCAACCATCTTATCAGCTATCACGTTAGGAATTTAGGATCAGAACAAATAACAATTGATTGGCTGCATGGATGGAATATCACATTGCTATGCATACAATTATTTAATGATGTGCTTTTCAAATTTACACGAAACTTATAGTATTGAAATAGTGAACAAGTATCAAAGTCACTTATGAGAATAAAACTTAGAAAGCTTCTCTATTGGAGGAACCTACGAGCAGCTTCCAATATCCTCAGTGGTGATTATCTTTTAGTTCTGGCACTCGGCAACTGTTGTTCAAAGCCTCAATCATCTAAATATAAAGAGGAAGTCTCTTGGTGTTTGAAATCTGTCTTCAAAAGTTCATTAGAACTGAGAGGGATTTTGATGATTGCACACACTACAAAATACTGATAAGATTTTTCTGCAAATTTTAAATTTGAAATGTTTTAATAATATCATGACTACTTTTAATATCAAGATTATATTAAGATGATACATAAAAAGATTGTTAGATAAAGATGCTCAGACCTGTGGATTAAGCTTATTGCATCTAGAATAAATTCATTTACAATATATAAAATGGGGTGGGGAGAGGGGTGTATCAAGTGCTCATGATGCATAATGCATCTAAATGCAAATATGTTGCTTAAGAACATGAATACTCATCAAACTACAGAACCTAGTGTTTTAACACAATTTCTGTAATTTTCTTTCCTCATTATTCAACCATCATTAGTCTTCCACAGTAACTTTTAGATCCTAGATAGTTTCATTTCTTTGGATGTTCAGATGGGAGGGTGGGAAAAGCCTGAAAGGTACTGCATTAGTTATATCAAATTGGGAGGTAGACTTACGAAACAGTGTTTGGCCAGGCCAATAGAGAAACTAACATAAAGGAAAGCAATAGTAAATCATTCTGTCCAAATTAACATATATATGAACCTTGATCTTTGTGAAACAATTAATGATATGAATGATCACTTAAAATAAGAGAAAAAGTTTACAGTTTTAATGCAGGATTGCAAAAACATATGTTTACTATCCATTTACTTCCAATATGGAGCTCAGCAGAAACGGTTCATTCTATTTTTCCAAAAAAAAAATATGTAATTGGTATGTAGATTATTAAAAAGATATGCTAAGTTTTAGCAAGACAAAACAGACATAGAAACCCTAAGAATTTTAAGAAAAGTAAATATTAGAAATAAGAAAACGGAAAGAAAGAAAAGCATTAGTAAGAGTTGCGGCAATAAGTAATTTAAACAGTCTTGCAATGTTGTATTACCCACCATCCTAAACTTAATATTAAAGTTAATCTAGGCATGAATGCCTCTTCAACCACAAATCAGGGCAATAAAAGAAAAATTAGAGCAAACATACGTCTACCACCCAAAAAGAAATAAGACAAAAAGTAAAAATTACACGCTTCAAATAAAAGAAAAGGAATAAGCCATCTCACCACGCTCTCCTTCATCGTCCCCATTCGGCCTTGTGAAAAATGGGGTAAGGTAATTCCTATCTAATGCAGAAAATGATGCTGTGCTGTAGGGTAGGAAATGGTTTTAAAATTGAGAAAAAGAGAAAAAGAAAGGAAGAATTGATTGTTTATCCAAAGATCCTAGATTTTCATGAACTAGATATTACCTTTTGTAGAACTTTTTCAGTTTCATCTTCAACCTACTCCCAGCTGTTCCATCTTCATCATAAGATGGAGCAACATATCCATTATATATCAATAGCAGCGATGCTAAATCACTGTCAAAGATCTGCAAAAGACATTATATATCAGTAGCAGCGATGCTAAATCACTCACCTCTGCTACTTATAGATATTGTATGAATTAATATACATGCCAGACACATATCACCTACAATAACAATTTTTTTTCTTGGATAATTCAGCTACAATAATAATTTCATATGATGCTAAGTAACGCAAAAACATATAGATTTATATACATACCACACACACTGAAGAAGACGAGAGAGAGTGCTAAGTAACGCAAAAACATATAGATTTTATACATACCACACACACTAAAGAAGATGGGAGAGAGTGCTAAGTAACGCAAAAACATATAGATTTATATACATACCACACACACTAGAGAGAGAGAGAGAGAGAGAGAGAGAGAGAGAGATTAGGAGAGAGAGATACAGAGAGAGAGAGAGAGAGAGAGAGAGAGATACGACGAGAGAGAGAGAGACAGAGAAAGACAGAGAGAGAGAGACAGAGAAAGACAGAGAGAGAGATACAGAGAGAGAAACAGAGAGAGAGACATATAGAGACATTGATAGAGGGTTTAGGGTTAGGGTTTTGGGGTTTAGGGTTAGGGTTTTGGGTTTAAGAGAGAGAGAGAGACATGGAGGGACAGAGAGACAGGGAGAGAGATACAGAGAGAGAGACAGAGATAGAGAGAGACAGAGATAGAGAGAGACAGAGACAAAGACAGAGAGAGAGAGAGAGACATAGATAGAGGGTTTAGGGTAATGGTTTAGGGTTAGGGTTTTGGGGTTTAGGGTTTGAGAGTGAGAGAGAGACAAAGAAAGAGAGAGAGAGATAGAGAGGGAGAGAGAGACAGAGAGAAAGATACAGAGAGAGACATAGAGAGAGACATAGATAGAGGGTTTAGGGTAATGGTTTAGGGTTAGGGTTTTGGGTTTTAGGGTTTGAGAGTGAGAGAGAGACAAAAAGAGAGAGAGAGAGAGAGACATAGAGTGAGAGAGAGACACGGAGACAGAGAGAGAGAGAG